>MU741171.1:29519-59246 GCA_026770625.1 Nicotiana glauca | reverse complement strand
GCGACCGTGCCCCCCTCCCCTTCCATCCAGGAAATTTTATATATATAATTTTTCAGTTTTAGTTCTTTCAAATTTCGGTGTTCGAAATTTTACAAGTTCCAAAATGAGTTTGGAGGTTTATGTCTTTAGAAGTGTACAGGTTTAGAAATTATAAAGTTTACGGGTTCAAAAGTTTGCAGTTTCGAAAGTTTAGCGGTTCAGAAGTTTATGAAATTTGTGAGTTTTGAAAGGTCGTTGGTTCGAAAGTTTATGCTACATATTTATTGTATCAAAATTATTTATGAATACTCTTGAAAAGTTATTTTCCTTAATTTGCGTGCCAAATTGCGAAAAATGAGTAAGATTACTACTTGTTTTTCAGAAAAATATTTTATTGGAAAACATTATCCGCCGAAAATATTTTCCGTTACACCAAACACACCCAGTGTTGTTTGCGACTTTAACCTGTTGATGCTGGAAAATGTTAAATGTCGATGACAAAGTAAATTGCATCCAATCTTAGGAAACGAAGACGCGTTTCATTTGGAGCAAGTGAAAATTATAACTTGAAGATGCGTTTCATTTGGAGCAAGTGAAAATTATAACTTGAAGATGCGTTTCATTTGGAGCAAGTGAAAATTATAACTTGAAATTTCCATTATCTTCATTCAATAAATTGCCTGAAAACTCAATTTCAATTTGGCAAAGCTGTACATCATGACTGCCAATAGTCCATATAGCAAAGGGAGGTGTATGCGGTAAAATTAGTTGTTGACTGTTGGACGAATAAAGAGATAACATGTAGAGTTGAAGACATGAAAAATTGAGTCAATAAATAGTCAATACCAGTTGCCAGCATATGGCCAGTGTTGGATGAGCCCCGAAGGCAAAGTGGCCGACGGACAGAGGTTCAAAGTATTGATACCGGGTTGCATTTAATGATCGGCCGTTACAGAGAATATCTGCATTTATAACCAACCGTCATGCAACAATCAATGACAGTTTTATTCTCATTCAGGAGGAGCTTAATTTGGGGATTTTGTCTCCCTGAATAGAGCTATAAATAGGAGAATTAAGAAGTTATTCCATGAAATACTTTGTACGCGAAAAGCTATATTCTGCTCACCAAATTAAAAAGTTATTCATTTTCTTCTGCTCTCAATATTGTTTGTACTTCTGCTATCGGAAAGATTAAGCGAATAGCCAGGCTTGTATTTTCTTTAATTTCGTTGCATAATCTCTTTGTTCTTATTTACTTATTATTCTTGGGTCAAATCGATTTAATTGTCTATAAACCATAAATTCAAATGTACTATTTTACGGGTAAACAATTTGACGGCCACCGTGGGGCATAGACAATTATGTAATTGCTTTGATCTGTTCACTAGTTACTAACAAATTCGAAATCCTTCCTTAGCAAAAGAAACATAAGGTATGGCAGATAATGATAACAGCAATATTTAAAATGTTGGAACACACGATGTACTGGAAAAAGTGTTTCAGTGTGATGATTAATTCAGCAAGACCCGCAATGAAGGGGATGAAATATCCCCAGTTCGCAAAGGTCAGTATCCTTGGCATGTAATAGGCTCAACTCTTGATGATGCAAAGGATGAGCACGTTGTCAAAATCGTAAGAGAACAACAAAAGGCGATTACAGATCACCTCTCAAGGCAAGATTGGGTGATGATGGAATTGAACCAAGCGTTAATGGGTGCTTCCAATAATGCTAATGTAAGGGCCCTGATTCCTCCGAATGTTCCTGTAAATCAAACGGCTCAAAGAACCGAGAACGACACTCCAATGGAGAATGTCAATTTTGATGAGGACGGGGGTACCGGTAGCGAATTTGGGAACAACAATTTAAATAACCTTTCAAAACGAGCTCATGAGATTCATGAGAGAAATGAATGAATGGATCATAATGCGAAGGACTTTCATGCTCTGATGGATTAGATCCCAGGGGCGGTGCTAGTGTTAAAGGGACTGGATTAAAAGAAGTATACGCAGTTGCCGTTTAAACCAAGTGTGGCACTGGAATTTATCCCAAAAATATTTAAGATGTCAGTTATATCAAAATATGATGGGACTTTGGATCCACAATAGCACATCATGACCTACACTACAGTAGTAAAGGGAAATGACTTGGCCCAACATGAGATCAAATCAATTTTGTTGAAGAAGTTTGGTGAAACCCTTACAAAGGTTGCCTTAACTTGGTATTCCCTCTTACCAAAACATCCTATTGACTCTTTGAAATGCTTGAAAATTCGTTTATCAAAGCTCATGCTAGAGCAAGAATTGTCCAGGCAAGGAAGGCAGATACATTTAGGATTTCTCAAGCAGACACTGAATTGTTATGAGAGTTCGTGATCCGGTTCCAAAAAAAGGATGTTGTTACCAGCGATTCCGGGTGAGTGGGCAGCGGAGGCATTTACAAAGGGTCTCAACCCATTAAACTCTGATGCCTTATGAAAATTGAAGAAAAGCACGTTCGAATATCAAGCAAACACATGGGCTGATGTTCACGACCACTACGAGTCAAAGATCAAAATAGTAGATGATCAACTTAGTTCCTCGGCGTCTTTCAAAGGATGGAATTGTGATCAAAATCAAGATAAGTTGAAAATTGATGTTGATATAGATCAAAGACTCTTTAGAAGTCTTTTTCAGCCTTACGAGAGGGTTGATGGACATGGTAATAAAGGATTCTAATCAACAAATAGGTTCACTTCCGATAGAAGGACGGATCGTGTCCAGAGTAGCAAATTGTTGTAGGAGAAAGAGGTGCCAGGGTCTGGAGATTCAGCGTATCCCTAGTTGTCTAATTACAATTTTGATATCATCTCGGTAGAATTGATGTCGCCCATGAGAAATAATAAAGAAGCTAGGTTCCCTAAACCAATATCGGATCCTAGCCAAAGGATCCTAATCTATGTTGTTGAGTACCATGAGACTCACGGCCATAGGACTCAGGACTGCCGGCCTTTTTGTGAAGAGGTGGTAACATTTTTAAAGAATGGCCACCTGAAAATTTTTAAGCGACCGCGCCAAGGAAAATTATGGGAGAAATCGGGATAATGCGGAGTCATCAAAGTGGCAGCAGGTCACCTCGGATGAAAATCAACATGATCTTCGGAGGATACGAAGTCAATGAGGTAATATTTTCTGCAGTAAAGAAGGTGAAGATATCAGTGGCTCATGGCAAGAGGATTCGGCAAGTCTCAGAAGATGACATCACTTTCACAGAGGAAGATGTTGATGGGCTTCTTTTAACGCACAATGATATTTTGGTAATTTCTCTTAATATTTTAGATATCAAAATTAAGTGTGTTTTGGTTGATCTGGGAAGTTCAGTCAACATCATAGAATGGAGATTCCTAGAGCAAGAAAAGTTAACAGGGAACATCATTCTGGCGACAAAGCTTCTAGTTGGCTTCAATCTAACAAGTGTGACAAACCGAGGAGAAATTTTGATGCCTACACATGCCGAAGGTTTAACAAAGACCACCTTGTTCGAAGTGGTAGATGGCGACATAGGCTATAATATAATCCTCGGAAGGCCATGGATACATAAAATGAAGGTTGTACCTATAACATTCCATCAACTGTTAAAGTTTCCAACACCAGAAGGGATCAAGCAGATCAGAGGAGATCAACCGGCTGGAAAGGAGATGAATGCGGTAACCAGTTAACAACAAAGGCAACGAAATTAGCAAATAGCAATTATAGGAACTAGTGCCTTTTCCCATCCCAATTGAAGATGATAAAAATGGAGATTCATAGGAATTATATTAGGTACCGAGGTTTTGTCAAGTACCGTAGGAGATGGATGCCACCAGGTCAATCGTGAAAGATCTCGAATAAGTGTCTTTGTTCGAAGAATTTCTGGAAAGTAAATTCCATTTAGGAACTGGGTTGAGTCCCGAACTCAGTTAAAACTTATAAATTTTATTAAATCTAACGTTAATTGCTTTGCATGGACTGGTGGTCGAGGAAGTAGCTAGTGTAGAAGGAGTGGCAATTGTTATTGGCTCAAAAGTTAGTGATAGAGGAAGTTCATAGACCGAACTCCTTTGACCGCAGGGAATCCGAATTTTTAACCAAATCCATTTACCCGGGAGTCCCTGAACTTCTTCTAGTTGTAGAGTTTGAAGCTCTCCCGGCTGAGCACCCAATTGAGCTGATGAAAATCTTTTTCATCTCCAAAGGGAAACTGCTTCATCATCGGTATTCCTGTCATCAAGGACCATTATGGTCGGTCTAGTTATAGTTTCTTTCATTCTCTTCTCTGGATCCTAAGACGAGGAGGTACGTTTCCTCTTAGATTTCTTGTTTTTGGGCTGGGAACTTGTGGAGGAGGATCCTTCACTGGAAGAAAAAGCATATGCGCAAGCTTCCCTCCGATTGAGGAAATCTTGCAGCACTCGTTTGACTTCCTCCAGGTCATTGAGAGACTCAATATTGGGGCACACAACGGAACCCTTCGGATTTCCTGTACGGAGAAAAAAAGCAATTAACAATTGTTCCAAAGTTGTTTTGTACGATTAAGCTTGAAATAAAGAAGGATTTTTGCTTACTGTGGTTCTTGGCTTTCTATCTATATTTAGGACCACTCTTTCCACCGTCAAGATTCTGGAGTAATAATATCTAGAATTTTCTAAACCCATTGGGCCAGATCTTGAACCCGTGGCGGTTTCCAGTGAGTAGCTGGAGCAAATAAGGTATAAAGTTAGGGACAAAGGAAGTTGTTTTTAAACTATTGAAAGAAACGTGATACTTGAAGACATACGAAAAAAGTTCCATGACTCGGGAATAGCAGGCGTTGTGGTTAGGAAAATATCTCTAGTAGCGATGACAATGAACCGTTCCATCCATGCACGATCATTGTCATTATCGACGCGGATGAGAAGGGCATAATGACCGCGTTTGATAAGTTTTAGCACACCCCCATAAAAAATATTGGGGGAATAGAGGTTCATCATGTATGCGAGAGTTAAGGTTTCCCTAATCTCATAACACAGCTGGTGGAGGCAAGCCATCGTACGCCACACAGAAGGCCCTACTTGTACCAAGCATATTTAGTACAGGTGGCAAAACTCTAAGATTATTGGGTCGACTCCTTAACCCACTCTTAAAGTGAAAAGAACCTGTTACACCTCACATTATTATGATAATATTACACCCTGTAGTAGTATTGTACATTGGATCTGTTGTAAGATAATTGACATCAGTTCAAGGACAATATTATTTTGCGGTTATAAGTATTATTCTATTTCAAATAAGTGATAAGTAGATTCGTGAAGGTGAGACAGTAAACAAATCGAAGAAAAAGAGTTTTATTGATGTTTGACATTTTTAGATAAAATACGGTCCAAGTCATAATACCCCATATTTATAGACTAGTGCCACACAAGGTACCACATGACTATGATAGTAAGGTGTATAAAATATATTAATAGTGATTAGTATTTTAAGTAACTTTAGATAATTCTTAATTATGGTATTAAATAGGATTGGATAAAGATTTTTTTGGGGCTGCCACATTGCATTAAGCGAGGCCAAGGTTGCACCAATGTGCATGATGAGTCATAATAACACATGAGGTGTCTTGTTTACACGTGAAAGTTCTTTAAATAATTACTTTTGTTTGGTTTCTTCATTGGTAATGTAACTAGGATAATAGGAAAAAAGTTATTGCATGCTTGCCACTTTAAAGTTTAGATCAGGAACGTTGGTGCTGATTAACAGGTTTAGTCGTTATTCATCATTGCAATCAATATCTTTCAATGGAGTGAATATTAGTCGAATACGACATAATGTGATAAAATGTCAAGAATATCAAACGGATTTTCCCCTACTTCAATTCGTCGTTATGTGTTTTTACGCAAAAGACATGTGTGCCGTGCCCCTTTTTCCCTCCTCGCGTCGGAAGAATCGAGTTAATGACATTTTAGGTATAAGACAACTTATTCCTTTAGGGAATTGGTTTTTTTTAAGAGTCGACACCTAATCATTTATGGTGCATTAGGACACCTACAGGGTTTAATTCTAAGTTCTTTTGATAACCAGCGATAAGGTAAGGGCTTGAAATTATCCTAAGGGGAAGGTGTTAGGCACCTCTTAAGATCAACTAGTGTGGTTCCCGGCCAGATAGTTCTTTGTGAATTTGGTTCAATTGACATATAAGCAAATAAAGCTCAAATAAGAGGGAATTTTAATAAAAAACCATTTGAAAGTAAACAAAATATGAAGGAGCAATTAAGGCTGATTTTAAACAAGGAATTGCAATGCTTTTAAGAAAGGGAAGATAAAGGAAGGGGGTCCTAGTTTTATTAAAAATATGGATCACATCAATGCAATACCCGGTAATCACTTCTCAAAAAAGGGGATACACATGGTATTAGTTTACCGCTCATCATATCCATATCTACCCTTTCCCATCCCGTTTAAGGTACTAAAGCGCGGATTGATCTCGAACATTATTTTATGCTATTACCCGTCCTATTCCTATCAGTCCCGGAGGAATTTAGAACTACTATTCATAAAGGAAAGGGATATTAGGCTGATTTTGATTTCAAAAGGTAAAAATATAAGGCGACATACAAAACAAATAATACGGCATGTTAAGGGAAACATGTAAACAAGTAAAGGCTCATGTATACCTCCTCAAACAAAACATAAATAGCATGACGTGCACATGCATTTAGGATATGATTAAAAATACTAAAGACGAGGGGAGTTCAATTGTTGAACTAGACCAACTTAATGCATAACTCATATAAGAAGTTCGAATCAGGTCTGCCTGCTGGTTGTAGCAATTTCAAAAGGCGGATTCAATTTTATTGTTATTACCCTAAGGCTTGCCTAAGTGTTTGGATGAGCTCTAAGGAATATAGTATCTATTTACTGATTTAGAAATGTGTCAAAGCAGAACAACTTTTAAACAAATGGTTTGAGACCCTATATGCACTAGACCTCATTAAATAAGGAAATTAGATTATTTAAAACTGATTCAGAATAAGCTGGTTTTAAAACAGACTAGTTTCGGATTCTGCAGGCGATGGTATCTACTATTGCTGATTTTAAACCCTATGGACATGATATCTAACATTGAATATGAATAGAAATGAACCAGATTTTTTACTTACTTTGGGAATCCCTATAGGCATGATTTCTACGAAGGGATACTAATTTTAATGATATCTGATTCTAACCATTTAGATCCTAATAAAATGGTATCTAAAATGCAGAATTAAACATTCATAATCTAAAACAATAGATCCTATAGAAATGATTTCTACTGTGGCCAACTTTAGTTCCTATAGGCATGATTTCTAGATTGTAGAATTAAACATGCAGAATTTCAAGTCCTATAGGCATCATTTCTAAATTGCAAAGTTAAACATGCATAATCTAAAAAAACAGGTCCTTTAGACATGATTTCTGTTGTGGCCATTTTAGTTCTTATAGACATGATTTCTAAATTGCAGAATTAAACATGCATAATCTCAAGTCTTATAGGCATGATTTCTAAATTGCAGAATTAAACATGCAGAATCCTAAGTCCTATAGAAATAATATCTACCCTCAAGCATGCATAATTTCCAACCCTTTTCACTAGCCAACCCCAGTGTTTATTACAAAAATTATTACAGACCCAATAATGAATTACATCAGAAAAGTACAAAGAAAAATTACAACTAGAAGAAGCCTAATTCTTGATTTCCTCTCTGAGTTATAGAATAAACCACCTCAAATGTCGTTGATCCAAAGCTTTTATCAGACTTGAGTGTGTCAAAGTTCCCTAAGGGTCTCAAGGGGACCCCGGGCAGTGCTCACACCCAAGTTACATAACCAGAATAGAGATGAGTGTAGCATGGAAATACCAGCCCTTATGTGTCCAGGTTCAGAGGGAGCTCATGGGTCCCAAGGCAAGGCTCACATAAAGGGGGCAGACCTTAAGTTCTAAGAAGATAGTGAAAGTGCAGGAATAGAGTTTTTTTTTTTGAAAAAACTAAGGAATAAATGAGAAGGGAAAAGGTGATAGGGAGACAATCATTAGCATTTCATAGAGTTAATGACTTCATACAAAGGAGTCAGGGTTGGGAATCCATTGTAAGGAGCCCATATACTTAGGCATGGGTTAGCGATGCACACCAATGTGAGTTTCTAACATGCCTGTAAACCGATCAGAATACACAACATCTAGAGGAAACATGGAGGTTATGATCCCAGAGGATCAGTTTTGGGTCATGCACAGCAATGTCCAATGTTGCCATGCCCCAAACCAACCACAAGTATTAAACACATTGGGGTAGGGATTTAGGATCCACAAGTCATAATACATTAATTGAGAACAGAAAAAGGGGAAATTACAGCATGCTTAATAATGGTACTGGGCTAAATACAAATAGTAGACAAACAAGGATGCGAAAGACAGTAAATAAGCATGTTGTTGTTGGTGAAGAAGCTTAATTAGAACATACCAACAAAATGCAGAAGCAGAGAAAAATAAGCAAGTTTCCCACATCCTAACCTTGACTTTCAGCCGGCTAGGTAAGGCAACAATACAAGTAGTAACAGAGAAAAGAGAGAGATTTAGTAGAGTGTGTGTCTAAACTCGAGTGTTTTATGCCTTGTCCTCGTGTTTTGAATGAAAGAAGTATAGGGTGTTTATAGCTTTCTAAAAACGAGTAAAAGAGAAGTAATAAGCTGCAAACATGGAAACAAACACAATTTAGAATCAATTATACAAGTGATTGCCTTTAATTAAGGAATCGCTTGCTTAACGGGCAGTGATAGGTTCAAAATAAGGAAAGAAATCAGTTTGTAAGTAGGCTGATAGTTGCCATAAAGTAGTAGAACATTAAGTAAGCAATCGAGTCTAGGTACGGAAATAGACTAATTTTGGAAAGAATTCAGTAAGGCAGACAAGAAAAGAAATCAATTAACCTTAATAGGCGAATGAAATCAGAATTTCACAAAGGAAAAGTTTGAAATCAATCACAAAATTGAAGGTCAATCAAAGGAGGAAACTCAACACATAAATAGAGTGCACAAACACTAGACATAACCCTTGTCCTTACGATTCTCAGGCATCAACAGACCCGGAATTTCCCAGTTTAGACCGGCTAACCCTCCTATTTCTTCTAATAGGGGTGTCATTTCAATGTCCCCAAAACGGAACACTGCTCATTAGCGTTTAAGTCTGAATTCCTTAATTAAAGGAAGTCTTATACTGATTGTTTTAATTGATACCCAACTCCATAATTATTTTTCTTACCTTATTTATGCATGTTTTTCATACTATAAGTACACGAAGACTATTAGTTTTTTACACACCATCACTCGTAATATTTCTGAACTTACATTCAAAAGTATTTTCTCTTGTTACTTGTACTGTGGCCTGTCGACGCCCCCTTTTTATCACGAAATCGGGTTTACGACATTTGGGAGGACAACTCGTTCCCTTTTGGGATTTGTTTTTTTTGGAATTGAAGAGTCGCCACCTAATGATTAAGTGCATTAGGACACTAAAAGGGTTTTTTGAGTTGGAAAACCAGAGTTTGGGTAAGGGCTAGAAATTATCTCGAGGGGAAGGTGTTAGGCACCCCTCAAGATCCACTAGTGTGGTTCTCGACCATGTTATATTGTGACTTCACATAATCAAGTAAACAATCAAAGATTCAAATATACAACATTGCAAATAAGCTAAAAAAAACTTTGATGGTAAGTAGGGAAGGCAGAGATTTAAGAAAAGATTTGAATAGTTTTATGAGAAGAGATGAAAACAAACAAAGGGATAGGGGTCCTAGGTTTATGATTAATATGGATCACATCAATACAATATTCATTAATTTCTCCTTAGAAAAGGGGCTACATAAGATATTAACGCTTCGGTCATCATCTCCATATTCTACCCTTCCCGCCCCGTAAAGGTTATTAAACGCGTGTGTTGGTCATGAATACTTACTGCATGCTATTACCCGTCCCATCCTATAAGTCCTGGAGGGTCTTTAGGACCACTATTCCTATGTGGTAGGGACTAGGCTAAACCCTTAAGTTTAAAGGCAAAAATGCTAAGCGACATACATAATAAATAGGACTGCACATAAGGGAACACACAAAGTCAAATAAAGGCTCACAGATCCCTCCACAAGTGAACACATAATTAGCACGTCTCAAACACATTCAAGTTCTCAAAGATAGGATTTTTACAAAAGGAATAGGTAACAGCAGTTGAGTTAGTGGGAAGAACTGTTAAAGCATGGTTTAAAAAATGAAGTAGTGACAGTAGTTTAATGAGGTGCAGGAGAAGTAAAATAGCATGATTCTGGGCAGATGATGGTAACCCAGTAATTTGAGAACATAAAAATCAGAAACTCATTAAGAGTAAATAGGTGCACCATTTCAAAATCGTTTCCAGAAAGAGCAGGATTTTCAATTAAAAAAAAGAGTGAACTTCAGAGAATAAAAGCAAGAATGGGAGCGGCAGAGTTCGAAATTAAAAGAGGCTGGTTAGTCTTAACTGGTAACAACATGATCAACCGATTCTTATTAAGCCTAAAGTTTTCCTAGGCATCGTATACATTGTCTGATTATCTTAAGGAGTGGACATGCATATTTGATTCTAGTTTTAGAAGGACGGAGTTAACCAGACTTGTATCATTATATTAAGCATGCTAATGAGGTGTTTAACAAGTGCAATTCAGACAAAATAAAATGCTAAGTTACAAGATGTCTAATGCACATAGAAGTTCCTAAATCATGGTCTCTACATGCTAATGAGAATGCAGCAGTAGCCTTATAACAGTTATTTGCTAGTTATTAACTGATCATGATTACGAAATGAGTATAATAATAGGCTGAAAGTAAGGGCTTAAAACAGGGTCTCTAATGCATGAGATGCATGTCCTACAAATGATATCTATTGCGCAAATAGGTAAATAAAGTCCTATAAGCATGTTTTCTACCCATTACTTAAACTAAGCATGCATAACCCCTATATTCACTATCCAAACCCCAATCATTCGTTTGCAAATTATTATGATAGCTGAATTACAGTAATAAAGAATAAAATAAGAAGTTATTTTATAGGGAGCCTTCAATCAGGCCCAATCTTCCAACCTCACTCCTTTCGAGTTTCACAGCCTTTGCCATGGTCTGGGTGCGGCAAAGCTCCCTAAGGCCCCACTGAGTCCCTGGCCAATACTAGCACCCAAACACTTACCAAAATGTTGAACAAGTGCAGTATGGAATTACCATCCTTGTGCATCAAAGTTCAGTGAGTACTCAGAGGTACCCAAAGCAATGCTTACACGAAGGGGGTAGAACCTAATCTCTAAGAGTGGTGAGAGTGCTTGATATAGTTTTAAAGGAATTGAGTTGAGAAAAATAGTTTGAAAATGATCCATCTAGAATTATTTTTTGAAAGAAAACAATACAAGAGTGTAACAGTTTTCGAAGGAGGTGAGTAGGACAATCTCAGAACTAGAATATCACACATGGTTTAGGGAAGCAAACACAAACAGGGGAAAGAGAAAATGGGGACAAGTAGTTCACATGTAAGAGCATATTTGCACACACACGGACATCAAAGAAGGCATTTCAGGACTTAAACAGTCACAACACATTTCATCACAAAGTGTTCATGCCAGGAGCTTAACAGCATTAGATTGAGGGATGCCAAACAGGTTCACACGTCATGTTCAGGGAAGGGGTTCAGGATTACTTAGTAGCTATGAGGGTCATGAATACATATTGATAATGTACTGGGAGTAAGGAAGAATTGTAGTAAACAAGTAGGGGAAGCAATAGACATGCTGAATTAACGGAAGGGTAATCACATCAATGAACTAGCAAAGAGGCATGTTAATTGAAATGTAAATAGTAGAACCATAAGTAGAAGCATAAAAGAAATAAGAGAAAGTGCAATATGAATAAAAACATGCTGTTTTGGATGCTGTAAATCAAATAGAAGACATACCAGTCAAGAGTGAGAGAATAGAGCAGTAGTGTGCAGGGAAGTAGAGTAATGGACAGTAGCGTGCAGGGCAAAAGAGAAGCAATGTATAGAGTAATAAAATAGTAGAGTAACAAGTTACTCAGTCTTGGCTTTCAGCCGACTGGGTAGCCAGTAGTCAATAAGAGAAGCGAGAGAGAATGTGTAGGAAAGTAATAGAGAACAATGAGTATATTTTTTATATGTTGTGTGCTATTTTTGAAAATAAGTAAAGAATAAGGTAACAAGTACTGACTTAACATAATTATAGAAACAGTACCAATTGGAATCAATCACAAGACCAAACTCCTTTTAATTAGAGAGTCATGATTCGAATGGGTACAAGCTATATCAGATAAGGAAAGAGTCACTTAGACTACTGACTCTACCATAATAGAAGTAGTAAAGCATGTAACATGTAATAAAGGCCAAATACATAATATTTCAAGTAAGGAAAATATATACTGAATATTTGAAAGTATGTTTATGCGCATAAATATGGTAACAATATAAATTAATTCTAAAAATTAGTCAAAGAATCACGGACGAGACTAAAATCACAAGGAATTAGTTCTAAGTAAGGAAAGCATCTCACAAATAAGGAAGTGATTCAAAATCAGTGAAAAACTTCTAAGGAAAACATATACAAAATCATGGATTTGAAGAGATGTACAGAATCAGCAGAATATTTGGTAAACAATGAATAATTAGACTTATTAAACACATGAGGCAGGAAAATCAGAGAACCCTAAGCATGGAATTATAGACACAGTAGAAGGATGGAAACCCTAACAACAAAATTAAAGTATAGAACTTAGAGAATAACCCAGAAGAACACACAAATGAGCAAATAATACAAACACAAACATATAGTACTCAAAATCAAAAAATAAAGTGATTTCGGAAAGGGGTTCAGAAACCCTAGTTTCAAAAAGGAACAAAACATTTAAAATTTGAGCAGTCGTAAAGATTGAGTAGAGAGTAGTGTAAAATATAAAGGTGTGAGTTAAAATTGTAAAAAAATAATACAAAGATTTAAGAGGTCTGGGTAGAAATTAGGGTTTCATAAGAAACCAGTGAGAAGTAAGAGAAACTTGGCTGTGAAACTCAGGGATAATGGTGTTTATAGAACCATCGAACCAAAAACCATTAGAGAAAGGCCAGAGAGAAACCAAGCAAAGCTTCAGTGACCATCTCATATGGCGGAGACCCATGGGGTCTCAAGGATAGAGAGAACCGGTGAGAGAAGGCTTCACGGCGGCTGGTGATCGAAAGAGGCAAGGCTGGAGGTGGCCGAAGAGAGGGTGAAAGCCATAGGAGAAGAACCAGAAGGTTCTAGAGAGAAGGAGGAGAGGAAGAGACAGGATAGAGAGAGAGTGGTCTCGAGAAATGAGGGGTCAAAGGGGGGGAGGTAGGTTAGAATTTAATGAAGGAAAAAATATCTAGGCAGTTAATCTTATTTGATCAACGACTCAGATTAATTCGGAGCTGGGCCGGTTTGTTTAGAGATTGGGCTGGGTGGATTTGGATTGGGTATTGGGTCAATTGGGTTAATTTAAAATCCGGTGAGGTGGGTTAAAATTGGGGCTAAAATTGCAATAATAATAGGCTAGGTATTAAATAGCCAATTTCTCCCTTTTATTTTACATAAAATAGTAAAAATGATTTTAAAAATAAATTAAAAGCACTAAACTAATTAATAATATATAAAAATTAATCTAAAAATATTGGGAATAATTGTATAATTGTAAAACGCTATTAATCGTAATATAGGCCATAATTGCAATTTTATGCAATTTTAGTTTAAAAATATCAGAAACAAATTTGTAAAAAATGTGAAAAAATCACCTTTATTATATTTTGATGTAAATATGAGGATGGAAATAAATTATTCACCAAAATGCTTATTTTGGGAATAATTATTGGATTTTGCATTGTTAAAATAGACAATAAATTGATTTTAAAAATCTTAAAATTTTGGGAAAAGTCCTAAAACTTTTGGACATGCTTATATATGCATACACATGCTATTTTGAAATTATTTTGTATATGAAAAATATGATAAGGAAAAATTGGGTATCAACATGGCATGTTTGCAAGTCTTGCTGCTTGCTTTTCTCTATTTGCTTCTTTGAAACTGGTATGTCCTGATTTAAAGTTTTCAGCACCACAACAATGTGTTTATTTACTACCTTTGTATGCATGTCTGCTTACTGCTTCTGTATAGTTCAGCACTTACTCTAGCATACTGAAGTTTCTTTCTGCATGTTCTACTATGGATCCAAAACCCCTACCCCCTATGTGTTTAAGCTATGGTTTGAGGCATGGCAATACTACAAATTGTTGTCCATGATTCAAACTTGATCCCCTGGGATACTAGCCTCTAATAATGTGTGTTCTAGCAGGCTTATAGTTATGCTAGCACTCTCCATTGCTGGGCATGCCTAAAGCCTGCCCTTGCCTAAGTAATAGGCTCCTTACAATCTCCATATTCCCCTAAACCCCTTATGTGTATTCATTTGTAGCTGTTTCCCTCTCCTTTCCCCTTTTAGAATTCCATTTCTGCACTTGCACTCTCTCTTAGCCTCTAAGTTCTGCCCCCTTCTTGTGAGCCTTGCCTTGGGACCCCTTGAGCTCCCTCTGAACTTGGAAACTTGAGGGCTGACCTTTCGACACTGCACTTATCCCTGTTCTGATAATGCATTTGGGTGTGAGCATTTCCTGGAGTCCCATTGAGGCTCTTAGGGAACTTTGACACACTCAAATGGGAGAAAGGCTTTGGATCATGATCTCTTGGAATTGGTTTACCTCATATTTCAGACATGAAGTCTGAATTAGGCTCTCCTTGGATGTACTTTTATTTATATTTTTTTGGGCTGTAATAAACTCTTGGGGATGGTTAGTGAAAAATGGACGGGTAATTATGTATGCAAAAAAGGGTAGATACCATGTTTATAGGTATTTTGAATTCTACATATGCATATAGAAATCATGCCTATAGGTATTTTTAAAATCTCCATACATCTAGGAATCATGTCTATAGGTATTTGAAATTCTGCATGTGCAAATGCATATAGAAATCATGCCTATAGGTCCTTCTGAATTCTGTATATCCATTTTCATATAGAAATCATGGTCATAGGACTACTATATTCATATAGAAATCATGCCTACAGGATTGTCCAAATTTGCACATTCAATTGCACCTAGATATCATGTTCATAGGTCTTAAACATTCAATTGCACCTAGATATCATGTTCATAGGTTCAAATTTCTGCATCTAGATATCATGTTCATAGTTCTTTAACAAATTCAGCATCTAGATACCATGCTCATAGGTCTTCAACTAATTATGCATCTAGATATCATATTCATAGGTTTAAAATGAGTCTTCTGCATTTTATACCATGTCTGCAAAGGATAAAATCAACAACGCCTAGAAACTACGCCTATAGAAACTCCTAATCGAATCTGAATCTGCTCATTCGCGTATAGAGCTAAAATCAGTAATAATGGGTACTATCAGTTGCAGAACTTATAACCTTCATTAAAACTTGCCTTTCTTTTAATAATCTGACTACCCTTTCAACCAGTATGTATTCAGTTTATTTTAGACCTTGTTATTTTATTGTTTTCTAAAATCAGTAGATACCATGCCTATAGGATCCTTGTCCAATACTTAGGCAAGCCTTATGGTAAAGTTATAAACTGAATCTGTTTCTGTTAATAACTACAACCAGTAGGCAGGCTTGATTTGGGCTTCTTATCTGAATTATGTAATAAATCAGTCTGCCTCAACCTTTAAGCTCTTTCATGTTTAGTATTTAATCTGACCCTAAATAGCATGTGTAAGTCATGCTAATTATGTGCTTTTTTTTTGAAGGGGGGTATATCTGAGCCTCTGCTTGTTATGTGCTTTCCCCAACTTGCAATACATGTTTTGTATGTCACCTTAGAATTTTTGCCTTTGAAACTACAAATGAGCCTAATATCCCTCCCATTTAGGATTAGTAGTCCTAAATGCCTCCGGTACTGATAGGATTGGGATGGGAAGTAGCATGCAATAAGTAATCGAGACCATTCCACGCTTTAATACCTTAACAGGGTGGGAAGGATAGATATGGATATGATGAACACACGATAATGTCACGTGTAGCCCCTCATTAGGAGTGATTATCGGGCATTGTGTGGGGTGATCCATATTGTTAATAAACCTAGAACCCCCCCCCCTTCCTTTATTTCTTTGTTTCATCTAAAATTTCAAACTCTTTCTTCTAAGAAAATCAGCTTTCTTTTAGTTCTTTCCATCTTTGTTTATTTGTAAACCATTATGTAAAAATCCCCTCTTATTTGAAGTTTTTATTTGCCTACATCTTATTTGCACATAAATTCACAACAATAGTCTGGTCGGGAACCACACTAGTAGATTCTGAGGGTTGTCTAACACCTTCCCCTTAGAATAATTTCAAGCCATTATCCAATCTCTGGTTATTAAAATCAAATCTCCTGGGTGTCCTAATGCACCCTAATCATTAGGTGGCGACTCTTCAAATCAAACCCAATTCCTAAAAGGAATGAGTTGTCCTCCCAAATGTCATAAACCCGATTTTGCAAGAAAAAGGTGGCGTGACAAACAACACGTGTGACTCGTAGCCTCTTCGTCTAATAAGAGGTGGCGCATACTCCCTCGTCAAATCAGGTTCGGCATTCTCTTCCTCCTCATCATCACTATCAGGGAAGGGTGTGTCATATCCAGACTCATCGATATTGTTGTCATAATCACTATTCTCTTCCTGACTCTGTGCATCTGCCATATCCCGAGTAAATACGTTGTCTTCAAGCAATTGAGTAAGGACAAGACCATCAAGTTTCTCGTTTTCACTGCACAACCAAAGAAATAATGAGTTACTGAAATTGGTCCAAACACTACATATAACTTTATATATTTACTTACAAATCATAATGCATATCCTATATTGATATCCTATAATGCATATTATCTTTTTAATGCTGAGTCCCGGATGGACCACCATGATCAAACACACCAGAACTAGGCATATTCCAACTAGCCGTTAGTTCATAACTTGTAAAATTCATATCTGGTCGGTAACCCCTATGGAATATATGAGTATTAATACAAAAAACTTCGTTCATCATGAACTTCAGCACAGAGTGTTATAATATGATGCCCTTCGGGCTCAAAAATGTTGGAGCCACTTATCATAGGCTCGTGAACAAGATGATCAAAAAGAAAATAGGTAAAACACTGAAAGTGTATATAGATGATATATTGGTCAAGACTTTGAATGCAGGTGATAATTTAAAACATCTCCAGGAAACATTTGACATCCTAAGGAAGCACAATATGAAGCTCAACCTCAAAAAATATGCGTTCTGAGTTAGCTCTGGTAAATTCTTGGGTTTCTTGGTGTAAAAAATAGGGATCGAAGTCAATCCCGATAACATAAAGGCCATCGAGGACATCCCAGACCAGATGAAAAGCATAAAAGAAGTCCAAAGGCTAATTGGAACATTGGCCATTCTGAGTAAGTTCATTTCGGTCTTCGAAAAAATGTCATCACTTCTTCTCACTTCTAAAGAATAAGAACAACTTCAAATGGAATCCAGAATGACAACAGGCTCTAAAATACTTGTAATAATATCTATCGATCCCTCTGTTACAATTAAAATCGGAGGAATGTTAATATACATAGCAGTCTCGGAGGTAGCGATAAGTGATGTTCTACTCCTGGAGGTTGAAGGTATACAATCTCATATCTATTACGTTAGCAAAATCTTGACGGGAGCAGAAACTCGTAATCCGTATCTCGAAAAGTTAGCCTTAACTCTTGTCGTCACCTCTTGAAAGCTTAAGCCTTATTTTAAATGCCAACCTATAGCCGCGTTGACAACCTTTCCCCTACGAAATGTCCTTCACAAACCTAAGTTGTCAGGTAGGTTGGCCAAGTGAGCAATTGGGATTAGTGAATTTGATATTGCATATAAGCATAGGACTACGATCAAATCACAAGTTTTGGCCGACTTCATGGCTGATTTTGATCCTGGGCTACTGCCTTTGGCCACAAAAGAAGTGGTGATGGTGTAAATGACATCAGGAGTTCGGACCTTATTTACGGATGGATCTTCCAACATGAAAGGGTCCGGGCTCGGGGTGGTCTTAATCTTGCCCTTGGCAGTGATCCTGATGTAGGCCATAAAAATTGTTTCCTTGACTAATAATGAAGCCGAGTATGAGGCTTTGAATGTAGGACTTGAATTGGCCCGAAGGCTAGACTCCGAGGTCATAAAAATCAAATGCAATTCCCATCTAGTAGTAAATAAAGTATATGGATTAAAGTTCAAACGTTGCTCGCACGGTTCAGGGAATGGTCGATCACCCATATCCCGAGAGACAAAAATGCAGTATCAGATGCATTGGACAATTTGGGATCATCCATAGAAATGAAGAGATCAAATTCTGGCACTGTCACACAAATCATACACTCGGTACTGGATGTGGACGGTTATTATGAAGTAAATACAACCAAACTAGTGTAGAACTGGAGAAATGAGATCATCGGTTACCTTTAGCATGACAAGATGCCCGAAGACCCAAAGCATCCCGGGCACTCCATACCAAAGCAGCTCGTTACAACTTCTGGGAGGGCAGTTATACAGAAGGTCGCTCCAAGGCTCGTTGGCCTGATATTCGGGAGCATCAGAGCCAAACTATGTCATGAGAGAGGTTCACGAAGGAATTTGCAGGAATCATTCCGGTGCAGATTCGTTGGTCCTAAAATTAGTTAGGGCCAGATACTACAGGACTCGTATGGAACAAGACACAAAGGCATTCATTTTGAAAGTACGATAAGTGTCAATGTTATTCAGCGCTGATACACCAACCAGCAGAACTGATGCATTCAGTACTATCCCCATGGTCATTCATGAAATGGGGGATGGATATAGTTGGACCATTCCTACCAGCTTTCGGGAAGGTAAGATTTCTTTTAATTCCAACTGATCATTTCACTAAATGGATTGAAGCAGGTCCTTACCAGAAGATCGATGAGCGTAAACTAGTCGATTTTCTATAGGAAAACATAATTTGCGGGTTTGGAACATCGAAAGAGAATGCCTGCAACAATGAGCCATAGTTTATCGGCTCCAAGGTCATGTAATTTCTTGAAGACCTAAAAATCAAAAGAATCACATCTTCACCGTACCAGCTGAGTGCAAATGGACATGCGAAATCTACCAACAAGGTGATTACTCAACACCTCAAAAGGAGGTTCGAAGTATCCAAAGGCAAATGGCCTGAAGAGTTACCAAGAGTGTTATGGGAATACCGAACGACGGCCAAGTCAAGCACGTGAGAGACACCTTTCTCTCTCGTATATGGTGCAGAAGCTCTAATCCCGGTGAAAGTAGGACAGCCGACCTTGCGATACTTCTGGGTAGATAAAGAAACAAACAACAAACATTTTTGGTCAAATTGGAGGTACTCAACAAATGCAGGGACTTGGCGCACATAGAGATGGTGGCTCGAAAATAAAGAATGGAAAGATACGATAATCGGAGGGCCAATATCCGTTATTTCAAAGTGGTAGACTTGATTTTGAGGAAAGTAACTCAGAACACCCAAGAACTCAATGCGAGAAAGCTGGGTCCGACGTGGGAAGGCCCTTATCGGGTTTCAGTTGTCACCGAAAAAGGATCATATGAATTAGAAAGCCAAGATAGAGTCTAATTACCGAGAAACTAGAATATGACGCACCTCAAAAGGTATTATTACTGATGAGCACCGCTTGTACTAAAAGTATGTGCTGAACTCTTTTTCCCTCGCCCAATTTTTATCCTAATTGGATTTTCCTGGAAAGGTTTTTAAAGAGGCAGCAACATAAAGTATACTATGAAGGACATGTCATCAACAGAGATAAGACCTTTAATGACAAGGCATTGAAACGACAAACCACTATGAGATGGTTAAATAATTTTTGGCTCGGTGGTAAATTCCTAATGGGAAGAAAAACTTGCCACCAAAACAAAGGATATTCAACCATTTACAAGTGTTTTCCCTACAAGCCACTAGGGGTGGTTAGATAATCTTTGGCTTGATAGCAAAGTTCCTAACGTGGAATGAAACTTGCTATCGAACTAAAGATTATCCAACTATTCACTAGAGGAATCTTCAAAGGAGCAATACTTCTAATGTTCCAATTCGCATTTTTCACATTTGAAACTAGGGGAATAGTATGAGAATAAGACAAACCTGATTGTCACGAAAACCAGGACTTCAAAATCTGAGCACAAATATGCCTCATCGGGACCGGGGACTACACAGCTAGCCTCGTAGAAACAATTGTATAGAATAAACACATGTATGGAAATTTCGTTTCTTTCATCACTCAAAACCTTATTTACTTTTGAAGATATAAGGAATAAAATGAAGTCCTTTTATTTTTATCTTATTTCTTATCCAAACAATGTGTTGATTTTATCAATTGAAAGTTAACTAAGTACATTACATTCTAGTGCCGGAATAAACATGAGACGTCCTCTTTAAGAGCACCATAAACATAAGAGAGCTTTCTCTTATAAAACCCTCACAATAAAGGGTTAGTTTCGGAAGATTTTATGCCCGGAACCCAAATGGTATCGAGGAAAAATACATCTGAAGCCTTGCCTAATTTGACGCAAAAAAGAATAAACTTTGTGCAATGCTTAAATGAAAAGCATTTTTATTTATTAAACGTGTCAAGAAGCACAAGTACAAGAATACAAAAGGAAAACAACAAAGGAAAAGAAATAAAAGAGTTAAACTACGCCGTCACTAAAACTTGGGGAAATAAAAGCATATACACCCCCGGGGGAAGTAGTCAAAGCTGCCGTTGGCTTAGGATCTTGGCGTTCATCGTTATTCTCTTCAAGTTCCTCCTTGATTCCTATGAAATCAAAAATAGAACTAGAAGAGTCAAATGCATCAAGCTAAGCCAGGAGGCATGTACGAGTAGTTAACTCTAGCGCTCCGGCCTTGGCGGTCTTATTGTCAATATCAATGACGTCCGCTTTGGAATCTTCCAAGATTTTCCTCCTCATATGATACATAAAATGTGTCTTTTCAATTATGAGGGAATCCACTGGGAATTGAAGCTCTGATTTAAGCCTATCAACCTCGGTCATAAGGCCATCGTGCTCGCATCTCATAACACTAAGATCAAGATCACAAATTATGGTTATATGAAACTTATTGTGTTACAGGATCATCTTATACCTATCCTCCATCTAGGCATGTTTTTCCTCAACAGCAACCTCTTCAACTTTGGAATTCAACACTGCCTCCAATTTATTCACTCGTTCAATAGAGGCAGGATCGCGCACAGCAGCAACAAACACGACATCTTGAACTTCATACCACTTAGCCTTATCCACTTGGAATTGAACATTTAATTAAAAAGATTCTTGACTAAGGGCTACTACTTCCTACTCGCTAAGCTACAGCCGAGCCTCAGGCCTCAAGATCACTCAGCCTCAGTGTCTTTCGCTTCTAGCACCAAGAGGCACAGGTTAAGTAGATTCCTATCAGCAAACAGTTGATCCCGCTTGGACTCGAATCATTCTTTGTCAAGGATCAGTTCTGAAGGCCCTCAAAAGTGAGGACGTTGGCCTAAAAAGCAATATAAAAGTTAGAAAACCTATCATAACAAGTCAAGGAGAAGCAAGCAGCACAAAGGACAAGTGCAATACTGGTGCTATGTTGTCCATGGTATTATTTGTCATACACTCCCCCAAAAGAATTTTTATCTTATCTTTCTCTGAAGCTATCAGCTTCAGATAGTTGGCGAGTTCCACCAGCCTGGACAACAGATGGCACTCCCTTGACACTAAGAGAGACACTCTTCCTCTTGAGATCTATAGAAGGGGGAGAGTAGTTGTGCCCCAAATTCCCATGGTCTTGGGAATGGGAGGAGGAACATACTTCTCTCAGGGTTCTACGGCCGGTGGATGAGATGTAGCAGTTGTTGGTAATGAAGGTATGGCTGGCATGGAAGGAGATAAAGCTTAAGGTGTTATAGGTTGAGAAGCAGCAACGATGGAGGCAGTGGTGTTTGTTGGTTGCTCACCAGCTGAAGGCGAAAGAGGCCCGGTACTTGGCCTCATACTACTGGGAACAACAACTAGTACCGGAAAGGGAGAATTGGCATTCTTCACTAAGTCAAATTCACCCGAAAGTGCTTGGGAATCGTCCTTGGTTGGGGTTCAAAGCTCTTGCGATTGGGCATTCTATTGAGCTGATGAAGGTTGTTGTATTATTTGTAGGGAATCCCCTTAATTGTTGGATTCCCAATCATCATCAATAATGTGGTTGCGACTGGTTCGGGTGCGGCTTTCTTCACTTTCTTATTCTTACTCTCGACCGAGGAAGAATGTCTCTTTTTTGGTTGCTTGTTCTACGGTCGGGGACTCCGAGAGGAAGCACTTGCACCGGAAGAAGAACTGAGGGCACCTGTTCGGGTGAGAACCTCCTTCAATAACCTCGTGGCATCTAGGGGATCAACCAAAATGTCCTCAGGGATGAAAATAGAACCGTGCGGAAAACCTGAATCCAGCAAAAAGGTAAGGTTACCCAATCTTCCTATGTACAAAGATAGGCTGAAGGCAAAATTAGTTTACCATGATTCTTGGACCTCCACCCATACATGGGGGCCAACTCTTTTCACCAGTGGGTCTCAGGCATGGTGATGTCCTAAATCTTCTGAACCCAACGGTCCAAGCCTTCAACCCTTTGAGGTGTCCACCAAGTTACTGAAATAATGAAAGAAGAAGGGCTGGCAATGACATAAGACAACCCTTTTTCAAAAAAAAAAAATAGACTTCGAACTTACATGAATGAGTCCAGGACTCAGGGAAAGATGGAGTTGTGATGATATCCCTGGTGGCAATAACCACAAACCGCTCCATCCATCCACGCTCATTGTTGTCCTCCATGCTGGTAAGTAATGCATGGTGGCCACGCTTGCTGAAATTTATTACTCCCCCATGAAAGATCTTGGGGGAGTAGAGGTTCA
This sequence comes from Nicotiana glauca, assembly GCA_026770625.1. Classification (NCBI taxonomy): domain Eukaryota; kingdom Viridiplantae; phylum Streptophyta; class Magnoliopsida; order Solanales; family Solanaceae; genus Nicotiana; species Nicotiana glauca. Next base: position 36,196 of record MU741171.1, on the reverse strand, counting down.
TCATATGAGCCAAGGTAAGGGGATACTTTATTTCTTGGTACAGACGCCGCAAATAGGCCACCGTTCTCCACACTGAAGGGCCCACCTATGCCAAAGGAACACGGTACCGGTGACACAGTTCCAAAATCACGGGGTCAAGTCCCCCTCTCAAAGAAAACGACCCCATAGTGAAGGGATACATGTAAACATACGTAAAACCCTTCTTAGTGAAGGTCCCTCGCTCTACCAGATCGAGACCAATGATGTTTAAGGCATGGCAGTCACAGTCCTCCTTCACAACAGGAATACTAGAAGGGCGAATAAAAGAAGGGTATTTTCCAACAGCCAAGTGCAAGAGTGTGAAGTAGGTAACTGCTCTTTGAAGTCCTTAGTTGTGTTGAGATGTTTGGGGATGATGGTACACACTGTATGAGGATCAACATCAACATCGACATCCTTGTCTTTGCCCCTTTTTGGGCTCCCACCGAAGAGAAAACCAGAGTTCTTAGAAGAACTAGTGTAAGGAGCCATAATCAGCAGAGGGTGATAAGAGTTTTTTGAAGAAGATCAAAGAATGATGGAAGCAGAAAGAAGTTTAATGCAGAGAATTTGAGAAGAGTTATGAAACTGGTAGAAGTGAAAGAAGAAGAATGAGGCATATAAGTAATGGAATATGCGGATTAAATCATGGCCATGATTACCTTAAAAATCGGCAAAAATATTACTAAATCATGGAGTAACACGTGTCTGGGATATTAAATGCGAGGAGACGTGCATCTTATCAAGTGTCAGAAACTATTCAGAAAGGTTCAAAAAATTTCCTGCCAAGGAAAGAATCTTTACCAACTTCCTGGTGACACAAAGATGTGCCACCAAAAAGTAGGGAGACTATCTGTATAGATTAAAATTGGTTCAAATTAAATGCTCGAATAATAGAGTGACGCATGGAACCGGGGGCAAATGGAATATGAAGCGAGTGGAAACTAAGACCGAGGACAACAGCTTCGGTTGGCACCGGGTAGATCCCGAAGGGAACATCATAAACAAAATCAAACAAATACTTGTCACCAAATGAAATTCAATGAAGTATACTCCTCAGTATTAAATACGCAGTCATTATAGAGAATTTTGGCATTCATGGCCTGCCGTTACATATTCATCAATGGCCCCCATTAGTGTTATTTAAAAGGTTGATTCTAGGATCTTTTTCCTAGATATATCTATAAATAGTGACTTCAACAACCATTGTAAGTCAGGAAAATTCTGACAAACTTATGCTACACACTATTTCCAAACTAAAAAATATTTTATTTTTTGTCTAACGTTATTCTTATCGCTGCCTTCGGAAGCTTTGCTCCCGAAATCAGTCTACCTACTATGTATCTAGATTTCAACACTAAGTCTTGTATTTTATTTAATTCATTTATCATTTTTGGGATCAAATCGATTTGGTTATTATAATGACCCGTCTGATTGTTTTAAGCAATTGAGTCCAGTTCGGCAGTTTGAGGTCATAAGTAACTTCACATAGTGTACTATAACTTGCACGTATCATCGACTTTGCTTTATAAGTGATTCAGAATTTTTTTTTAAGGAGAAATCCCACTTGAGAAGCTTGGAATTGAAAGAGATGACCATGTTTGACTTTTGAGTATTTGACATCGGATCAGAGTTGTGATGGTTTCGGTAGGTTCGGATGGTGATTTTAGACTTGGTCATATGCTCGGATTTTGCATTTGGATATCTCTAGAAAGTTTCAGTATCATCTGGCAGAAGTGACAATTTAAAGGTTTGGAAATTTTTTAAGTTTGACCCTGGTTTGAAGTTAAGGCTAACAGGTTTAGATTTTGGTTTTGGGACTTGGAATAGGTCAGTTTCATCATTTGAAACTTGCCAGCAAAAATTTGTGTCATTTGGAATTAATTTGATTTGGTTCGGACGCTTGGTTGCAGTTTTAGAAGTTCATTGTGATTGTCATGCGTTTTGGTGTTCGGTTCATGGTTCTAGACGTTATTTTGATGTTTTGATCGTGCGAACGAGTTCATATGATATTTTTAGACTTATGTGGATATCTGATTTAGAGCCCCGAGGGCTCGGATGAGTCTTAGATTGATTTTAGAATGTGTTGTCAAACTATGTGTGTTGGTATTAGTGTCATCGCATTTGCGACGAAAAGGTTGCAAATGCAACAATCGCATTTGCCGACTCCTAGTCACTTTTGCGATTCTGTGTCACTATATTAGAATTCGCATTTACGAAGAAAATCTTTGCATTAGTGAGAGATTGTTGTCCGCTTTTGCGAGACATCTGTCACTTTTGCGATGGCAGTTGTCTTCGCATTTGCGATGCTTTTGGTCGCAAATGCAACTTTAATAGAGAGTCCCAAGGTTCGCTTTTGCGAGGAAATGCTCGCTTTTGCGGGATTCGCATTTGCGAATACAGTGTCACAAATGTGACATCTGAGGTTGGTATTAACACATTTATTTCGGGACTTAGCTTCATTTTAACATATTTTGAACCCTAGACTCGATAGGAGGCGATTTTGTGAAGACATTTTCATACTAAACCATTGATAAGTGATTCTAATCAATTTCCAACTATATGTCATGATTATATATTAGATTTAACATCGAATTCATGAGAATCTAAGAGAAAATTTGGGGATTTTTGTCAGAGTTAAAAAAATAAAATTTGAGATTTGAGAGTCCACTTGGACTTAGATTTGAAAAAAGGACACATATATGGACTCGTGGGGTTATGGGTAGTCAAGACCTGCCCTTAAACCCGGATTTTGACCGGTAGGGCCCAGAGTTGACTTTTGTTGAATTTTTAAAAATTGTATAAAGATCAGAGCTTTGTTAATTGAAATTGTTTCCTCTTGCATTGTTTGATGTATTTAAGTCGTCTTTGGCTAGATTGAACCAATCAGAGGTGAATTTATAAAGAAAAAGTTAATTTAAATTTTGATTTGTCTAAATTAAGATAAATATCTGGCCTAACTTTGTGTGGGGAAAACTACTCTCACGACCCAAATCCCGCACTGGTCGTGATGGCGCCTCTCGTGAAGACAAGGCCAGCCAACTAACTCAACTCGTCTTTTCAAAAATAATTTAAACATGAATAAACTGCTAAATATGACTTAATAATATTAATTAGCAGAAATACAATCCAACACAGCCTTAATCGGGGTATCGGAAGTCACGAGCATCTATTAGAATGTAAGTACAACCAAGAGGTCTAAAAGTACTCTAATCAAGAATAATGAACACTGGGAGAAGAGCGATGCTGCGAATGCTGCCAGTCACCTCGTTAAACTCCTATATCTCTGACTCTGATCAGTCAAATTCGCTAGCGGGTGAATAAATACCTACATCTGCACACAGGGTATAGGGATTAAAGTGAGTACTCCAACTCAGTGAGTACTAAAGGTAAATAACAACTGAGCGGTAAGAAATCACGTATGACATATCGTCATGCTACATTGAAGTAGTGCAAAACCCTTTGAGAAAAGCAGTGAAGCTGTGAAATCTTTAAAAATATCTTAGCACATTTTAAAACCTCTTTGAAAATGACTCTTTCAACAGTATGCAAACGAATGCAAATCAAATAGTGCAGATAAGCACAGAAGTCCGCCCCTCGGGCACCACGCTCAATTAACAGATAATGTCAGACAATCCGGTAGATATCACATGAAGTAGCACAAACAACAGGTAAAGGCAGGCAAATGAAATAAAGTAAACACACAAAATAGTACTAGTATCGCTGCGGTGTACATCCCGATCCATATTTATCGTTGACAGCGCTACTGGGGGTGTGCAGACTCCGGGAGGGGGCCCTTACGGCCCAAGAGCAATAACAAGCCATCTCGTGGCATCAAGTCTGAGCCTTCGGCCTCATATCAGTATCAGTATAACACTGCTGCGACGTGCAGCCCGATCCATATATGTGCAACCCGATCCATATTTATCTTCACAATACAGGCCCTCGGCCTTACTCAGTCAAAATTCACATAAGCCCCTCGGGCAATAGTAAAACATGCTGCTCAACCCAAAAATAGTATAGGAAAGATCATTTCAAGAGTTAAAGAAAAATAAACTTGGCTGAGTTTTGAAAACAGTAGAAAATACATGACTGAGTTCAAGTATAGAATCGAAGCAGTGAGGAAATATCAACATCAATTCCCGAAGGGTTCAAATAGCTGGCACAAAGCCCAAATATGGCAATCATCCCAAATTGTGATGATAACAAGTAATTTCATACATATACGCAGTAAATTCATCAATCGGGACGGACCAAGTTGCAATCCCCAATGGTGCTCTATCACACGCTCGTTATCCGGCGTGCAAGTCGCCTTAATATAGCACTATGATGTGCAAATCCAGGGTTTCAAACCCTCAGGATATCATTTACAATCATTACTCACCTCGAACTGGCAAAATCTCTAGCTCGTGATGCCTTTGCCCCTCAAATTGCCTCCATGCGTATCGAATATATCCAAAAATAGAGCTAATACATCACAATATGCTAAGGGAATAAAGCCCAAGCGAAAACATTCAATAGCGGGCACAAATCCCGAAATTACCAAAACCCGAGCCCCGATCCCAGTTCTCTAAACTCAGAAATTTTCACATCAACGGGCTCCTTAACTCGCCACGAGTCTATACATACCAAGAACTCTCGAATCCGAGCTTAAATGGCCCTTCAAATCCCAATATAAAATTTCAAAAATTCAAGCCCTAGTTCTTCCCATTTTAGCCAAGATTCCATGAATTTCAAGGTTAATTCCACAATTAAATCACGTTTTTAGTTCATAGGACTTACCTCCAATCAATCCTCTTCGAAACCCTCTTCAATTTCTCCCAAATAGCTCTCAAGATGGTCAACAACGGTGGAAAATAACTTAGGCTCGTGGAACAAAATGCTTTAAAAAGCCCTTCTGCCCAGCTGGTATTTCCTCTATGCGAACGCGGTCAAACCTCCGCGTTCGCGATGAACACAATTTTCATTGACCAAATTTACCCTACTCGAATGCGATGCCTTGAATTCTCAACTTACGCGAACGCGGCCCACACTGTGCGAATGCGAAGAACAAATGTGCTGGGCCCTCAACTTCAACTATGCAAACGCATACGCACCACCGCGAACGCGGTGCACCAGATCTTGACCTTTTGCGATCGTGGACCCTATATCGCGAACGCGTAGAACTAGACTCAGCCATGCCAAAATTATTTTATGCGATCGCGGCCCTTGGCTCACGATCGCGAAGACCAAAAATGCCCTGCACAGCTGCTACAATTTTCTCCAATATTTTACAACTCTAAACTCCCTGCTAGCCATCCGAAATCACCCCGAAGCCCCTGGGACCTCAACCAAAAGCACCAACACATCCTAAAACATCATACAAACTTGTTCCAACCATAAAAACGCCTCAAACAACACTAAAATCATCAATTCACATCAAATTCAAGCCTAAGTTCTTCTAAAACTTTCGAAACATGCATTCGATTAAAAACGCAAACAAATCACCTCCGAATGACCTGAAATTTTCCACACACATTCCAAATCACCTAACGAAGCTACTGCAACTCTCAGAATTCCATTCAGACCCTCGAATCAAAATATCTCCTATCAACCGGAATTCGCCAAAATACTAACCTCGCCAATTTAAGCCAAATGCTTCCACGGACTTCCAAAATGCATTCCGATCGCGCTCATAAGTCATAAATCACCGAAAGAAGCTAACCAAATCATGAAATTTTTTATCTGAGCTCATATACAAATAATTCAACTCTTAGTCAAACCTTTCAAATTAAAATCTTTCAACTGAGACTTTTCTTTCAAATTCATTCCAAATTTTCATGAAGACAAAACCAACGATCTACATCAATCCTAATACATTACACAGGGCAAGTCGTGCCCGAGAACTGGTGATCAAAGTGCAAAAGCTCAAAATGATCGTTCGGATTGTTACAATTACCCCTTAGGTTTTGAATTGATAGTACTATTTAAATTATGTGAATGGTGTGTACACGAGGTGACGGGTATGTACGCGGGCTTATATGTGATATTTGACCAGTTTAGACTATTATGCTTCTTTAATGCATTTAATTGAAGTTATCAATTGCTTTTCATGATTTGCAGGTGATATATGTATAAGGAAGGCTAAGGAGCAGTTTTGGAGTCAAAATTGGAGAAAAGAGGCTAAACGTGTAAATTCCCAATGAAGTTATGCCTTGCCAGCCCTCAGGATTCAGAAAGGTGGTTTGGCCGTGGTTCTACCGCAATCGCGGCAGAATCGCGGTGGAAGGCAGCTTCAGACTTTAGAGATTCAGAGACGGTGATTGGCCGCGGTTCTACCGCGACCGTGGCAGAATTGCGGCAGGCGCAGAAAGTTCAGGGGTCAAAGTGTCAAATACGGGATTTTTAGACCTAAACCCTATTTAAAACATTAGACTTCGCCCAAAAGAGGCATGTATTGATTTTTAGAGTTTCTTAGCAAGAAAACCATTGTGAGAGATCACCCAAAATATCTTTCTTCTTTTCTTTGATTTTGTTGCTAGTTTATGATGAATCGTATTTCAGTTTGTTTACCCATAGCCATGAGTAGCTAAATCTCTTGTCTAAGGTTTTGATGGAACCTATTGGGGGATGAACTTCTTGTTTATGTGAATACAAATTTCTAGTTTAATCTCTATTTG
>MU741171.1:0-29443 GCA_026770625.1 Nicotiana glauca | reverse complement strand
TCAATTAGCTGTGCCTATTTAGTGTGCATAACTTGGAAAAGAATGCATATTTAGGTTATTGTTGAACAACACCACTCCTAAATTATAAGAGGAATCTATAATTGCGGGTTTAAAGGCGGGATTAGGGATAACGAAGCCTTGGGTGCAATCTTAAGTGAACTGTGCTAATTAAAGCTAGCTAGTGTATCTCGGGAGAATGCAATAGTATATTACTGTGATTACTCGGGAGAGATTTACGGTAAGAAGAGTGTTCATGATTGATAGAGATATGTTGGTAAATTTGTATGAAGCATAAACAGAAGGGATTCCATCAATAGGGGAAATCATTGCCTTAGCTTCTTCTCATTCTTGTTTACAACCTTAGCGTTTTAGTTTACAGCTGTTTAATTTATTTGCAAAATTAGTTACTAAAGAAACCATCAACTGTGATTCAAATATTTTGAAAGCTGGTTCTGAAGAGTTAGTGGTTCTGAAAATAGTGATTAATAGGTTAACTCTCTGTGGATTCGACCCTGGGCGTAATACTCGGGTTATATTTGTAACGTCCGCATTGTCCTTTTTTATAAGGCATAGTTGGGCGTGATCACTTGTTGAATACATGCCTTGTCTGTCCCATGCCTTCACTGTTAATCGATTCTCAAAAATAGTGTCTTGATTTACGAATTTTCATTTCTTGCTATTTATCGTGTAACTTCTTCATCCGTTGTGACATCTCTGTGTAGCTTTGCTATTGCGTTGATTTTTGCGATATGCCGTAGTTGGTTGTAATTTCTTTGTTGAATTCATATTGCTTGGAGAGAGGGTTGCACGTCACAATAGTATTGATAACGATGATATGGTGGAATAAGAAATGATCATGATATTTATTAATGATGATATGGTGGGATCGATTACGCGCTGCAATCGTTTGTGTACGTAATAATTGATATTGATAATGATGATATGGTGGAATAAGGGAGGATTATGTTATTGATAAATGATGATACGGTGGGATCGGGTTGCGTGCCATAACATATTGTATATGTGATACTTGATATTGATTAATGATATTATGGTGGAATAAGAGAGGATTATGATATTGATAAATGATGATACAGTGGAATCGGGTTGCGCACGCAATATATTGTCTGTGTTTTACTTGTTGTTGTTGTGTCTTGTGTGAGTCATGCATCCTACGTGAACCGTTGCAGTACTTCAATATGTCAATGTGTGGTTTCGTGGTTACTTGCTGAACTAATTTTCAAGATAATTTACTGCGCGGAGTCAGCATCTAATACCCCGTTGAGTTATAGGTAACATAACGGTTTTAAATGAAAGAATTAGGAGCATGCTTACCTTATGCGACTTTTAAGTTAAAACTCGTCATTTCATTCGGTATTTTACTATTCTTAATAGTTATCATACAACAACAACAACAACAACAACCTAGTCAAATCTCACGAGTGGGGTCTAGGGAGGTTAGTATGTACGCATACCATACTTTTACCCCGAAGGAGTAGAGAGGTTGTTTGCGGAAGACTCTCGGCTCAAGATAATAAGAAAAAAAAGGAGAGAATATTAGTTTCACCACAGAGATCATAGGAAAAATAGGAACATAAAATGCAGAAGGAAAAATGCAAAACTAAAATGATGGCTAGTAAATAGGTCCTGCACCGAAAAGAGAAAATAGTAAGATACGACAATGCCCCTAGCTATTTCAAACAAAAATCCTACCACACTAGGCTCACAACAGCACAAATGCGGCAAATTATCTGATGCTTTATTTTATTTAAAAATATTATTTTCTTTACTCTAATGACGTCTAAACTAAACTCGTTTGTTACCATATCTTGTATAAATTGTATCTTATTTCACTACTTTATTTCGTTCCTAAATAAACTCATTTTCTTATTTGACTCCCTACTTTATTCAAGATTGTTATTATGCCTTATTATATATAAATAAATCTCTTAAATATTTAAGTTAGTATTTGACAAGGATACAATACACATAGTAGCACATGGACCTTGTCGTGCGAAAATGATTTGGAAAAAAATGTGGGCACGGTACCATACCATACATATAATGTTTGGGGTTCTGACTTACGATTTGAGATTATGAGGAGTGGTACCTCGGGTGATTCTTGTTATAATTCGTGCATTATGAACGATTTGATTGATTGAGTTGTTATCGATTCTCTTTGTTTGTATTCATTCATGCTTTATTTGTATTTTAACTATGTTATTGCTTTATTACCTGGTTGTTTCTTGTTGCCATTCGTGCTTCTATTATTCTCACTGTTGATTGTAAATTTGTGATCTTTCTGCTGTTGGTATTACATTGATGTTCTTTCTATTGCTAGCTCTATGTGATATGCTGAACAGGTTTATATGTCTAGTAGGTGTCTTGACCTGGCCTCATCACTACTCTAACAAGGTTGGACTTGATACTTACTGGGTACCGCTGCGGTGTACTCATGCTAGACTTCTGAATATTTTGGTGCTGATCCAGGTACTTATGATCGAGTTGGTTTGCGAATTATGTCTACGTGGTTAGAGACTTCAAAGTATACCTGCTCGACATTCGCATGCCCCAAAGTCTCATTCTGTTGTATTTTATTTTCATTGTTTTCTGTTATGTCGGGACAATGATGTACTTGTTATTTCTAGCTACTCTTAGAAAAACTTATGACTTGTTTCACCGGTTTTGAGATTGTATGACCAATGTTGGTTCAGCTACGCTATTATAGCTATTATTTAATGTATTGCAATTAGTTAAATTCCATTAATAATCAGCATGTGTTTGCTTACCTAGTCTGGCATCGTGACATCCTAAAATGAAAAATTTGGATCGTGACAATAAACCACCCTATAAATTCAACCGTACCGTTTTACGGGTAACAGATAGAAATACATAGCGGTCTCCAATTATCAGAGATATACAATGTTAATCACGTAGTAAATAGTAAGTGCTACATAAATACAAACAAATCTTTTTAAAATACAATAATCTACAGCAGAGCAAGAGACTTAAAACTGTTAGCACTTAACCACTATGTCAAGTAGTGTTTGTTTCCGGTTTCCAATTTCCACCATGAAACACCGACGTCAACTAAATTAGCACACTATGTCTTAAATAGTACATAAAACCACAAAGCATTGTAATACAAAGCAGCTCTATCAAATTGTGGAATTTTGACCAAAAGGAGAAAAAACAAGAAGAGTAAACAGAAGGAATATGAAATTCGGTTTCATTATTAAAGCAGAGTTTTGGAGGAGTTCGTGGGGGCTTTGCGTAAGATGAGCAGGGGTAGAGCGATCGGCCAGACGAAATACTGGTTGAGTTTTGAAAGTGTGTGGGTAGAGCAGGATTGGAGTGGCTGACTGGATTGTTCAATGTTATTTTTAGGACGAAGAGGATGCCGGAGGAGTGGAGGTCGAGTACAGTGGTACCGTTGTTCAGGAACAAAGGTGATATCTAGTGCTGTAACAATTATAGGAGTATCAAGTTATTTAGCCATACCATGAAAGTCTGGGAGAGGGTGGTGGAGGCGAGGGTGAGGAAGACGATGTCTATATCCGACAACCAGTTTGGGTTCTCATGCCGGATCGCTCCACTACGGAAGCTATCCACCTTATTAGGAGGTTGGTGGAACAGTACAGGGATAAGAAGAAGGATCTGCATATGGTGTTTATTGACTTGGAGAAAGCATATGACAAGGTCCTTAGGGAGGTGCTCTAGAGATATCTTGAGGCAAAAGGAGTACCAGTAGCCTACATAAGAGCAATCAATGACTTGTATGATGGAGCTAAGACCAAGGTTAGGACTGTGGGAGGCGACTCAGAGCATTTTTCGGTTGTTATGGGATTACACCAAGGTTCTGCGCTTAGCCCATTCTTATTTTCCTTGGTGATGGATGCACTGACACACCATATTCAAGGGGATATGCCATGATGTATGTTATTTGCTGATGACATAGTCCTAATTAATGAGATGAGGGTCGGTGTTAACGAGAGGTTGGAGGTTTGGAAACGGACCCTCGAATCTAAGGGTTTCAAAATAAGCAGGTCTAAGACGGAGTACCTAGAGTGCAAATTTAGCGCTGAGTCGAGGGAAGTAGGCAGGGACGTGATGCTTGGATCACAGGTCATCCCCAAGAGAGATAGCTTCAAGTACCTTCGGTAGATGATTCAGGGGGATGGAGAGATCGACGAGGACGTCTCTCACCGTATAAGAGCGGGCTGGATGAAATGGAGGCTTGCATCTGGAGTCTTGTATGACAAGAACGTGCCACTGATACTCAAAGGTAAGTTTTATAGAGCTGTGGTTAGACCGACCATGTTGTATGGGGCAGAGTGTTAGCCGGTTAAGAACTCCCATATCCAAAGGATGAAGGTAGCAGAGATGATTATGCTATGGTGGATGTGAGGGCACAATAGGATAGACAAGATTAGGAATGAAGATATTCGGATAAAGGTGGGTGTGGCACCTGTGGATGACAAGATACGGGAAGCGAGGCTCAGATGGTTCGGGCACGTACGGAGGAGAAGCCTTGATGCTCCGGTGAGGAGGTGTGAGCGATTGGTCGTGGTGGGTACGAGAAGAGGTAGAGGGAGGCCTAAGAAGTATTGGGGAGAGGTGATTAGGCAGGACATGGTACGACTGTAGATTTTCGAGGACATGACCCTTGATAGGAAGGTTTGGAGGTCAAGCATTAGGGTTGTAGGTTAGGGAGTAGTAGAACTTTCCTTACTTCATATCCGGGGTGAGGCGGGGTTGGATTAGGGTTGATCTTCGATGGCTTGCAGTTTATGTTGAGTCCACGCTATCCTTGCTGTTTATCTTAGCCCCGGGCCTTGAATATTGGTTACTGTTATTGCATGTCATTTATCTTTTGATTGTTATGCTTCTGTTACTATTACGGTTTCTACTGGAGTTACTAATGAATTTTCTTTTCTTGTTTTTATTTTCGTCTTTCTGAGCCGAGGGTCTATCGGAAACAGCCTCTCTGCCCTATCGGGGTAGGGGTAAGGTCTGCGTACACATTACCCTCTCCAGACCCCCACTTTGTGAGATTTTTACTGGTTAGTTGTTGTTGTTGTTGTTTATTAAAGCGGAGACAATATGGTTATATGGTGCTCTTCCAAATATAAGCATGTCCGAGTTAGGAAAGACGGGTGAAATCCACACGGACTAAAACAAGTATACGAGCAGTTGAATGTCTCAAAATTGATGTGAAATCCACACGGACTAAAACAAGTAGACAAGCAGCTGAATGTCTTAAAATTGAGTAAACTAGGACATGGCATGCAAAAGGATTTTGTTTTCATAAACCATATACCGGGTGCGAGTAAAAAAAAATTCCACATTGTGGAAGTTTCAAAATTGCTAGTCGACCAAATGCTTGGATTCCCACAAATTTGCCAAATTTGAAAACAGTATAATCCTCCTCGTAGCACTCTGCAACTAAGGTACACCATTCCCAAAAGATATCAGGCTATCAGCCTGGGATTTCTCAATTTCCAAATCTTGGCCTCCCCACTTGCGCATACGCTCATTTGTCTCCTCAACCTACATGTTTAGTTCCTCGGTATAACATTTACAAGTAGTAGATAATAGCTTGCTATAATAGACAACACCATGTAAATGCATCATACTACTTTCTGTCGTGTTCAAATGACAGCCTGCTTAAACAAGTGCAGCAAACTAGTATGATATTTACAATCATAAAATAAGAGAGAAGAGTCTAAAAACGAGGATCAATGCAAGAATAAGTAAAATGTTTAGTTATTTTACCCAAGGAAAGAATAGGAGAAGAGATACTGACGCAAAAACAGCCCCAAAAATTATGAAAGGGAAAAACAATGGATGAACTCAACGCGTACAAGAATGAGCATGTATTTTTTTCTCATTTAGATGCATGTGAATACCATATTTCCTATTAGATAAAGACTAGAAGCATGCCTATTGTTCTGTTCAGTTGCTTTATCGTAATAGATTATGCCAAAAAGTACGAATCAAGAAGCCAATTTGCAATGTTTCACTTACCTCCTTGTTCCAGTTTGTCTTATATAGTACAACCAAGAGCAGCACAGTCTGCAAAGATGTCCCAGCTATCATTCCCAGCCAAAGTCCCTGCAAGTTATTCAATCAATTCAGGGTAGTGAAGCAATTCAAAGAGAGAAAAACATCTGGATCGATAACACGACATAAAATAAACCGATAATGAAAGAAACTATCCTTGATTTCAACCAAATGGTTATCAGGTATAATAACAACGTAATATAATCCAGCTGTGTCTTTTTGATACTTCTTTCCAAACAAAAAAACTGAGTGAAACAGGCTGGGGAGGCGGGGAGGGATGAAGATTATGTAGCTAATGTCAACTATACAATAGAGTTGCTAAAGAAAACTCAAATACTTAGTTTACCTTTGCTCCCAACTTAGCCACATAACCGAGAGTAAATCCTAGTGGGAGTCCAAATATATAATAGCATCCCAGATTAATATAAGCCACTAAAGCTTGCCATCCACCTCCAACAGCAACACCTGCAAGAGTACCTCATGAATTAACATGGTAAGGAGGCGCGACAGATTACAGTAAATTGATCTGTCAGAAAATACAAATCTAGGAAACAGCTAGCCTGAACCAAGCCAATACCTGATATAACAGGCTGAACACTATTAAGAACCATAGTTATTCCAAGAAGGTAAGCAAGATCACCGACAGCTTCTTGCATGTCCTTGCTGCTTGTAAAGATAATGGCCAAATGCTCTCTAGCTACCAATACAATAACCATACACAGTAGCCCAATTAGGAGTGACTGAAACACTGAGATATAGACAGAGTATTTAGTGGCCCTTGGATGTCGTTGCCCAAGCTCATTTGAGACCCGTACACTGGGGAAAAAGGAAAAGAATTGAATAAGTTTCAAGAAGACTAGCTAGGGGATTAAACTAGAGGTGATACAAGGAATAAAATAAATAATCTCAGCTGAGAAGTTAAAATACAGGAAGCCTGCTTCACTTCCTTATTGGCATTTGACAAACTTAAGGCAACTATTATGGATTATCACATTCCATCACGGGTAACATTCTCCTATTACTCAGAGGTCCACGGTGACTGACAAAAGAATTTGGCAAGCAATTTAACTGCATTAGGATAATTTTGAATTGTAACATAAAAAACAAAGACAATAATGACAGGAAGGATATGAGATATAGTAATTTTCTCCAGATTCGGAGAGCATATACTTGAGCCCCTTCATCTACATGTTTACATATTGACATATATAGGATGCACCACAACTGCTTCACATGAACATAAAAAATTAAGTGCAGTTATGAAGAATTATCGAGACTTTTTACCTTATGGCAGCATTAATTCCAATGAACAACATGCCTTCATACCCATTGACGTTCATGCTGTAAAACAGAAGAATCAATTAGAATCAGAAATGAACTTGAGAATCTCATCCCACAGAGTGGAATGATAATTTTTCTGCTAAATATGATGCTGTGGGAGTACTGCGGAAGAAGTATTCGTATATACTTCATAGCACTAAGCCACAAAGTGGAATGATGCTGGCACGAGGGATAGACAAGAATTAAGCACAAGATTTGGTAGAGAATAAACTGGTGCATAAACATTTCTGTTAAACTTTCCAATGCCATAGCACTAAGAGAAGTAGCATAAAGACTAAGGTAAACTCACCAAATAGAAATGGACCCAACTGCGATGACTGCATGGTCGAGATGGCCAACAAGGATGATGATACTCATCATGTACCAAATCTCAAGGCATAACATAATAGCTGATGCAATGGAGAGCCTCACAAAAGACCATATTTCGTTAAATGCTGCCCACGACAATCCGTTCCACCCATCCTTGCACCATCCAACAACATAAACAAACTGAGCAATTGCCATGGCCCAATTTGTAATGTCAAAGGCTAAGGCAGCACCACTTGTACCCCAGCCAAATGTATAAATAAATAGCCAAAGGAGTGTAGCATGCACTAGCAAAGAAACAAATCCAATCCAGGCAAGCACATCAACTTTGCTTTGAGCTTGAAGGAATTTGGAGGTTGGAAAATTGATAGCAAGTGAAAACAATTGAGGGATAATTAGTATGGCATATTCCCCAGCAAGCTCAGCAATGTCATATTCTTGGCCCAACAGCTTGAGCACTGGGGTTGCAAATAAATAGATGGGCAAGAGCAAGATAGAAGTTACAAACAGAATTATGATAGAACGTTGCATATAAACTCCAAGCATGTGAATTTGCCCTGCACCATAGGCCTGTCCACACAGTGTCTCCAGCGCACTTCCCATTCCCAACTGAAAAAATATCAATAATATGATATTATGAGGACTGTTATTCCACCTATTGATATGCTGACAAATTAATTCTCTTATTTTGGTTAAACAAATCAAATGCTCTCTGAACTTGAAAACCCATATTGAAAATCAAAATATACACATCTACTCCCATAATTATATGGGTTCTGTATTGGTCAAAATTTGGATTAGACTTGATAACTGCAAATGGACGTGGTCGGGCATTAAGCCGACCACGGCATGAAGGCGAGGAGTCGCCTTAAGAAAGATTAGGGCCGAGGTCGAGCAAAGGGTATATGAAAATAATGGTAGGATAAGTTAGAATAGAAAGCAGGAATATTCCATTGAATATTCTTTCAGTTGTACTTTTTTAGGGTTTCCGAGGAATATCCCTATAAATAGAAAGATATAAAAGAACAAAGAGGGAACTTTTCACTTTTCCATAAGAGCACATTGTAAAAGGTTGACTATAATGAACATACAAAAACTTGTCTTATTTACTTATTACATTGTTCAATATCCACTGTTCATTCACATGATTCGAAGACTCCTGATCCACCTCCCTCTTCTATTCCCCACGTTGTTGTCAGGAAGAAGAATCATCCAAGTCACATAACATTTGGGTGATAAATTTCTTTTTATTACATTTATTGCCATATCTACACTTATTGCATACTGCTATTACTATATTCATCGGCAATCATTGAGCATATATTTGATATTTATTATTACGGTCCCATATTACTGATCTACCCCAGTTTTAGATCTAGAATTTATTACGTTTAACTAGGATTCACCCTCTATTTCTTCATTCATTAGTTTAACAAAAAGCTTAACACTTTTTAGTTAAACAGGTTCAAGGTGTGAGAGTGGTACTATTTCCCATTTTCTCAGTTTTAGGAAATTCTTTTCATTTTGCAAAAACACCAAAATATTCAATACAATTTCTTTTTTCAAATAACATTCATAACCTTCAAGAATTCAAATTTTGAACATAGTTGTTATGTTTTCTCTGTAAACTATGTTTTCACTCATTCTATCAATATTCCATTCTACTATCACTAATATAAAATAAAACTCAAATTAGCATCTCAATATTCAACCAAATAGTATCATATAAAATGAGTACTTTCCTAGATATGCAAACAAACGGTACTGCACCTAGTGCTCTTCTGAAGCAATGGGTGGGTTCTCTTAACATATACAACCACATATACTGTTAAAAAATAGGAAATGGAATTGAAGAAGAAAGACTTTGACGTGATAATATTGTCTATATTTATCTGTATACTCTATTAAGAATGTTAGAAAAATAGGAACATAATTCAAGAAGAAAAGACTTCCCTCGAAAAATATACACTTCAGAGGATTACAAGAAATTCCCTTCATGATTCAAAGAAGCCACAGTACACTGCAAATTCACCTATATATGGGGTCCTTTTATTTATAATACTCTAGAGATAACTTTTCAGAAAAAGTCATATAGACCCCCAAATATTAGTACAAATTAACTCTACATACACACACATATAGCAGTGCCAGAGCAAAAGGCAGTAAGATCAAATGAATTACTGCTTATAGAGTACTAAGCACCTAAGATGTGGACCATGGGAAAAATATACTATCAACAAGAACAACAACCCACTAAGATCCCACATGTGGGGTCTGGGGAGTAGTGTGTATGCAATCCTTACTCCTCCCTCCAACCCTCCAAGTAGAGAGGCTGTTTCCGGTAGACCCTCCGCACAAGAAGGTGGGAAAAATATATAATCAACAACAACAACAACAACCTAGTGAGATGCCACATGTGGGGTTTGGGGAGGGGAATGTATACGCAGTACTTAACCCTACTCCGGAGAAGTACAGAGGCGGTTTCCGATAGAGCTCGGTACAAGAAGGTGGGAAAAATATACTATCAATATCAACATTATTATTTTTACATGTACTGCTTGTTACACATGCGGAAATTAAGAAGGGAAGAGAGAGCTGACCATGAAGCCGAAAGAGAAGGTACCAATGACAGATTGAGCAATGGAGATAGCAGAAAGCTCAATATCTCCAAGATGTCCAACAAATATATTAGTAAGAGAGTTCACACCATACTGACAGATTATGTTGAAGGCTATAGGACCTCCTATCCTCCACAGCTTAACACTCTCAATGCAGAAAATAGCCCACCATACTTTTAAACTTCTGGCAGGGCGGTAGTCACCGTCGGCGCCGATGAGTTGGTGGTCGTCACCGGAGAAACCGTTGAGCAACGGCGTCTCCATGACTGTGTGTGAATGAGCAGAGAGAGTGACAGGTGTTGGCTCACTCTACTCTCGTGGAAAGTAGTTATGTCTCCGCTATAAGCTGAGTTTGTTTGTTTCCATGTAGCCGTAACAGAAAAATCAGCTATTCTTTAAATAGTAGCAACTCTAACAAGGCAACGCTAGGTTCGGATGGTTAAAAAAATAAAATTAATTAAAAGAAAAAAAAAGTTTGGTTTGGGAAAATATCAAAGGCAAGATATAAAGGTTTTCTAGATTTGGTGCAGGGGCTGATGTAGTATTTGAAAGACAAGATCAATTAAACCCATAAAAAATAATTTTTAGTGCGGCATATAGATTGATGTGTAAAACTCCACTATAATTACAATAAATAATAGATTGAACTTATAATCTTAAAAATATAATGAATTTAACGCTATAAACTTTAAACGTTGAACCCATAAAATTTAAATTTTGGATCCGCCTCTGATTAAATGGCCAGCTGGCCATCCTTGATACTCGTTCTATTACAACCTTCTTTTTTTTTTTTGGGTTTATATATTAAGGTGTTTTGATTAGTTTAGATACATTTTAACTATTTTATCGAGTATTTTTTTATTTTTAATGAGTAAGAAATAAATAATTTTGTCCTTTAAAATTTAAGCAAATAAATTATTTTTGTTGCTTATGTAGATTTGAATCTTAATCTCGTCGTCGACTACTAGTCACATACTTGAGAACATTTTATTACTAAGTTTTGTAATATTATAATATCTTATTGATGAAATTATATGTTATATTTTAAATGTGTAAGTTCTCATTACACAATTTATTTCCCCTTAACCCAATCCATGTGAAAATACTTTATTTTATACAACATTGATAATTTTTCAAAATTTTATTCTATTAGCTTATTAATTATACTTTTCATGTAATTTCTCTATTTAAATTAATTTTTAATTTCCATTTTAGTAATTTCTTTTTTATTTATATAATGCAGAAGTCAAACTAGTATTTGCAACCTATATGGGGTACCACAAGTATTGTGATCATTGGATGGACAAGATTCTTTTATTTTTAATTACAAATTTAAGTTTAGAAAATGAAGAAATTAAAGTCATAATAAGAAGCGTTTTGCTCTTGATTGAAAATTCTATGTAATATGAAATTGGAATAATTCAATAATGAATATTTAATGTCTGTTTCGAATATTGAATGCATAGTCTTTTTCTCGGTTCAACTTATGTGTTTCAAGGTTTAGGAAACAAAGAGTGGAAACGTAAAAAAATCCGAATCGTGAATGGGTAGGTAGAAGCAAAGGACTTCAGTCAACCACGTAGTTTTGCTAAAATAGAACAAAACAAAGTTGTCTTTCCTTCTTGGTCGCACTACCATTAATATGAAAAAAAAAGAAAAAAATAATTAAATAAAGTCATTAATGTCGCATACATGACTTGTATCGTTATGGAGGTTTACCCGCAAAAAGATATAATTTAATTTGAAAACTTAATTTATAGCTGTCGTGAATTAATTTGATCTAATTAATAAGATAACTAAGAATAAAGGAAATAAAATAAAGATAATTAAAAAAAGAATAAGTCTAGACTTCAAGTTAATCCCACCGGAACCAAGAGTAATTGGAAAATCTTGATATCAGTTGCATAAAGTTTACAAGAATGAGAGAAAAAACATTAGCTTTTTTTATTCAAATGTTTCATGTTCCATTTAAGAGTACAAATATTGCTATTTATAGTTAAATATGAGGAGATAAGATCCTCAAATTATACCCTCTTAAAGATGAGTAAAACACACTCTTGATGGCTGCATAACGTTTGGGAGTAAATGTTATAATTTTCTATAACAGCTGCTCCTTTAGTGCTGCCTTCTCCAATCAGTACCTTACTTTCAAATTTCATCCCCTAATCTTTATGCCCTCGGAACTTACACAATACCGGTCACGTGTATGTGTCCGGTATTATAATGACCCGATAGGTCATCTTATGTTTTAGAACTTAATTCGGTATTTCGAGACCTCAAATACCTCATTTTAGCCTTCCTCGATTTGGTGTGCAGAATGGGTATTTTTTTCGAAAAGCTTTTATGTTTAAAACTGTTAAAATATGAAAATTTTGCCTTGAAATCCATTTGAGCTGACTTCGGTCAATATTTAAATCAAACGGACGTATTTCGACGGTCCGGATGGATCCATATCATGATTTGGGACTTGGGCGTATGCCCGTAATCGAATTCGGAGGTCCTTAGCTAAAGTTAATGCATTTTGTTGAAATTTGAAAGTTTAAAAGCTTAATGACTTTGAAGGTTTGACCAATGTTTGAATTTATTGATATGGGAGTTATATTTTGGTTCCGGAACCCGGTATAGAACCATTACTATATTTATGATTTGTCTGTCAAATTTGGTGAGAAACGGAGTTGGTTTGACGTGATTAGGACGTCTGGTTGTTAGAATAGAAGTTTCAAAATTTTCTTAAAAATTTCATTTGATTTGGTGTTCAAATCGTAGTTCTAGGTGTTATTTTGGCAATTTGATCGCGCGAGCAAGTTTGTATGATATTTTTGGACTTATGTGAATGTTTGGTTTGGAGCCCCAAAGGCTCGGGTGAGTTTCAGATTGGCTACAGAGAGAATTTTGACTTAGAAACATTGCTGGTGTGCTTCAGTTCTGGTGCTGGCCTCAGACCTCGCAATTGCGAGGTCAGGCTTGTCATTTGTGACAAACCCTTTTCATTTGCGAAGAGGGGTGGGTCAACACTAAGTGATCATTTGGTCGCAATTGCAAGGACGCCGCTATTCGCAATTGCGAAGAAGTCATCGCAATTGCGAACAAGACATCACAATTGTGATGATAGCAGAAATTGTGAGACTTCGCATTTGCGGGGTTCGTAATTACGAGTCCCAGGTCGCAATTGCGACACCTGCAACTGATCTAATAGCTGAAACATGAGATTTTCTCCCATTCTTCAAATTTTCCAAACATTAAAACCCTAAAGGCGATTTTCACAAGAACCCTTCTTCCCAAATTTTTGGTAAGTGATTCTAATCTATTTTATTGCAATCTTTTATTACATATCCTAAGATTTCAACCAAAAACCTAGTGTTTTCATGGTAGGAATTGGAGGTCTGGGTAGAACTAGGGTTTTTTATAAAATTAGGATTTAGACCTCAAATTAATGTCGGATTCCAAAACAAATTATATAACCGGGCTCGAAGGTGAATAGGTAATCGGGTTTTGGTCTGAATTTCGGGTTTGGACCAAGCATGCCCGGGTGTTGATGACCTAAATTGAATCTTTTGCAATTGTGGATAATTTCTAAGGCTTATTTTGAATCGTTTGGTTGGTAATTTGCTAGATATTGTTTGTTCGGAGGCTTGTTTCAAAGGCAAAATTGTGGTTGAGCTTTGAGTGGTCTTTGAAGAGAGGTAAGTGTTGTGTCTAATCTTTACTTGAGGGAATTAAGGACCCTCAGATTGTGTGCTATGTGATTTTCATGTGTTGCGGCGTATATGCGAGGTGACGAGTGCTTATACGCTGCCGGATTACTTATTTTCCTTGCTTTTCCGATTTCCTTCATTATCTCCTTTCCTGTCTTAACTATTATATTCTATGAATGTCGTTCATGCTTAATTTCTACCTATGAATCAATGGTTTCTCTCGTTAATGATGTTAAATCTTTTCATAGTTTCATGATTCCCTGCTAGTTGCTTAAATTGATTTACTTACACCTTCTAATTATCAATTACTGGATTAGTCTCGCTGTGTAGTATTACTTATGTAGATTCCTATATTGTACAAGGTTTCCTTTTTGGTTCAGTTTGGTGTTTATTGGTCGTAAAGGTATTTGTAGGGTGAATTATTAATTAGACTGTGCACATTGAGTATTTGGTACTGATATGGTGGGACCGGGTTACAAGCCGCAACAGGTGGAACCTTGTCACTACTTCATCGAGGTTAGGCTCAGCACTTATAGAGTACATGGGGTCGGTTGTACTTATATTAAACTCTGCACTTCTTGTGCAGCTTTTGGAGATCAGTCCCAGCGGCGCCTATTAGCGTGCTTAGATTGATCAGCCTTGCGGAGACTTGAGGTACATCTGCTCCATGATCGCAGCTCCTGGAGTCCCCTTCCCTTTTATTTAGCTGTGTATTTTCCTTCAGACAACTTTATATATTTTTCAAACCCTTGTATATACTATTCTAGTAGCTCATGCACTTGTGACACCGGGTTCAGGTATGGGTAGCAGATGTTTGGTTGTTTTTAGCTTCCGCATTTTCACTTTGGATTTCTATTTATATTCATGTTCTTTCTCTTTATTTAACTAAATTGTTAAAAACAGATAACCTATTCTAACGTTGGCTTTCCTAGCAAGTGAAATGTTAGGTGCCATCAAGGTTCCGAAGGTGGGAATTCTGGGTCATGACAAGTTGGTATCATAGCACTAGGTTGCATAGGTCTCACGGGTCATGAGCAAACTTAGAAGAGTCTGGAGGATCGGTACGGAGACGTCTGTACTTATCTTTCTGAGACTATGGAGTTAGGAACAATTTCACTTCTATTCTTCTCTGTCGTGCGATTTTATTCTATCATTGCTGCTTGAACCCTTCTATTCTCTCTTGTAGATGGCGAGAACACGCACCGCTTTTTCAACTGGACAGTAGCCGGAGCCCCCAACAACAACTCCTATAAGGGGTAGAGGTCGAGGCCGAGGTCGCACCAGATGCCGAGGTAGGGGCAGAGTCTCAGCCTAGAGCTCGAGCAACAACACATGCACTAGAGCCTCAGGTAGATTTTGATGAGGAGATTCCAGCTCAGACTATACTTGTTAGACTAGCTCAGGTCCCGGAGGGGTTCATCGCCACCCAGTGCTTCAGGATGCTTTGATCCACTTGGTGGGCCTTACGGAGAGTGTGGCCCAGGATAGTACATTTCCTATAGAATCATCCATCTCTCAGTCTGGGGGAGGAGCACAGACTCCCACTACTCACACTCTGGAGCAGATAGCTCCCCAGTATCAGACTCTAATAGCCCCACCAGTTGGGGTAGTTCAGCTAGTTGTTGCGGCATATGTCGGTGATGGACATGCCATGTCTTCGGAGGGCTTATTGATATTGGACACATTTACTAAGATCTTCCCAGATCACTTCAGTGGAGAACCTTCTAAGGACCCATGGGATTATCTTGACCACTGCCATGAGGTGCTACAGAACATAGGTATAGTTGAGACCGGTGGGGTCGATTTTGCTGTGTTTCAGATGACGGGTTCTTCCAAGAGATAGTGGAAGGATTATGTATCTACCAGACCAATTAGGTCGCCTTCTCTTACTTGGAACTAGTTCTCTAAGCTATTTCTTGAAAAGTTCCTCCCTATCACACTGAGAGAGAGTTACCGCGGGCAGTTTGAGCGTCTCCAGTAGGGCAGTATGTCAGTCACGCAGTATGAGACCCATTTTGTGGATCTAGCCCGTCACGTTATTCTTATGCTTCCTGCTGAGAGAGCGGGTGAGGAGGTATTTTGAAGAACTTGCTCACCCTATCAAGCTTCAGATGGCCAAGGAGACTGAGGCTGATATTTCTTGTCAGACGACTGCTAATGTCGCCAGGCGGATCGAGGATGTCCTTTCATAGGAGAGAAGGCAGGGGTCTGATAAAAGCCCTCGTCATTCTGGTGGTTTTAGTGGTGCCTCATTTGGAGGAAGGGGTACTTTTGGTATGGGCCATCCTCCCAAGCAATTTCAGCTAGCGCTTCAGGCATCTCATAGTGCTTCAGGGAGTCGTGGTCCTTATGTGCCTCATTTTGGGAAACTAGCCTACAGTGCACCATCAGCTGCTATCAGTGCCTCTCCTATTTAGAGTTATCACCATGGTTATATATCCGGTTCGGGTCAGTCTCAGTTTCAGCAGCCACAACACCAAGATGGATGTTTTAAGTGTGATGGTTTAGGGCATATAAGGAGTACCTGTCCGAGATTATTGGGTGGCATACCACAATAGAGTTCTCGTGCCATAATTCTGGCAGTGGTTGCACACCGGTTGCTCAGCAAGCTAGAGGTAAGGGTTAGGAAGCTAGAGGCGGAGGTGAGGCCGCTAGAGGTGGAGGTAGGCTGCTAGAGGTGGAGGCCTGCCAGCTAGAGGTTGTCCTAGATATGTAGTTCAGAATGGTGGGGGCCAACCACGATGTTATGCTTTCCCATGCGGGCACTACTTATTCCTATGTATCATCCTATTTTGGTTCTTATTTGGTTATGCCTCATGATTCTTTGAGTGATCTTGTGTATGTGTCCATACCTGTGGGAGATTATATTGTTGTAGATCGTGTTTATCGTTCGTGTGTGGTTACCATATGGATTCTTGAGACTAGTGTAGATCTTCTACTTCTTGATATGGTTGATTTTGATGTCATTTTGGGTATTGGATGTCACCTTATCATGCTATATTGGATTGTCATGCCAAGAAGGTGACCTTGGCCTTGTCGGGGTTTCCTCGATTAGAGTGGAGAGGAAGTCTTTGTCATTCTATCAACTGGGTTATCTCTTATGTAAAGGCTCGACATATGGTCGAGAAGGGGTGTCTAGCTTATTTGGCCTATGTCTGCGGTTCTAGTGCAGAATTTCCTTTCATAGATTCAGTACCAATTGTTCGTGAGTTTCCAAAGGTGTTCCCTCCTGCGGAGGATGCCACCCAATAGAGATATTGACATCTGTATTGATTTGGCTTTAGGCATTCAGCCCATTTCTATTCCGCCATACCGCATGGCCCTGCCAGAGTTGAAAGAATTGAAGAAGCAGTTGTAATATTTGCTTGATAAGGGCTTCATTAGACCTAGTGTCTCGCTCTGGGATACGCCTATGTTGTTTGTGAAGAAGAAGGATAGAACGATGAGGATGTGCATAGATTATCGGCAGTTGAACAAAGTCATCATCAAGAACAAGTATCCATTGCTGAGGATTGATGACTTATTTGATCAGCTTCATGGTGCCAAGGTATTTTCAAAGATTGATTTGAGGTCTAGCTACCATCAGTTGAGGATTAAGGCATCCGATGTCCCTAAGATAGCATTTCGGACTCGATATAGGCATTATGAGTTTCTACTGATGTCATTTGGGCTGACCAATGCCCCAACAACATTTATGGATTTGATGAACCAGGTGTTCAAGCCCTATTTGGATTCCTTCGTGATTGTGTTTATTGATGATATACTCCCGCAGTCGAGATGAGCATAAGCAGCATCTTCAGATCGTACTTCAGCCTTTGAGAAATAGCCAGTTATATACTAAGTTTTCAAAATGCAATTTTTAGTTGAGCTCAGTTGCTTACTTGGGGTACGTTGTATTAGATGAGAGGGCATTCAGGTGGATCCTAAGAAGATTGAGGCAGTTCAAAACTGGCCTAGACCTACTTCAACTACAAAGAACCAGAGTTTCTTGGAGTTGGGGGGATAATACTGTCGGTTCATGGAGGATGTTTTCATCTATAGCAGCCCCATTGACTAGGTTGACCCAAAAGGGTGCCCGTTCATATGGTCAAACGAATGTGAGGCGAGCTTTCAGAAGCCCAAGACTGCTTTGACTATGGCGCCATTGTTGGTTTTTCCCACAGGTTCAAGATCTTATACAGTATATTGTGATGCATCTCGTATTGGACTTGGTGCGATATGGATGCACGATGGCAAGGTGATTGCATATGCGTCGCGGCAGTTGAAGGTTCACAATAAGAATTACCATGTTCATGACTTAGAGTTGGCAGCCATTGCTCATGTGCTAAAGATTTGGAGGCACTATCTTTACGGCGTGTCGAGTGAGGTATTCATTGATCATCGGAGCTTGCAGTATTTGTTCAAACAAAAGGAGCTCAATTTGAGGCAGATGAGGTGGTTGGAGCTATTAAAAGACTACGATATCACCATCTTATATCATCTCGGGAAGGACAATGTGGAGGTCGATGCCTTGAATAGAAAGTCAAATAGTATGGAAGTCGTGCGCACATTCCTGTCGGTGAGAGCCCGCTTGAATTAGATGTTCAGACTTTGGCCAATCAGTTTGTGAGCCTGGATGTTTCTGAGCCCAGTCGTGTTCTAGCTTGTAGAGTCGCTCGGTCTTCCTTATTTGAGTGCATCAGAGAGTGGCAGTATGATGACCCTCATTTTCTTGTCGTTAGGGACACAATATGGCACGGTGATGCCAAGCATGCTACTGTTGTAGATGATGGAATTTTGAAGATGCAGGGTCATGTTTGAATATAGTCGCATATCTATCTTGGTGTCTAAATTGTCAGCAAATAAAGTACGAGCATCAGAGACTTGGTGGTTTGCTTCAGAAGATAGAGATTCCTAAGTAGAAGTGGGAGCATATTCTATGGATTTCATTGTTAGAATCCCACAGACTTAGAGGAAGTTTGATGGTCGTTGTGCACAGGCTGCCCAAGTCAGCACATTTCATTCTTATGCAATTACCTATTCTTCAGAGTGATTGGCTAAGATTCACATCCGCAAGATCGTCCTTCTTCAAGGTGTGCCCGTGTCTATATTTCTGATTGAGGTACGTAGTTCACTTCGCACTTCTAGAGGGAAGTACATCGTGAGTTGGGCATGCAGGTTGAGTTGAACATAACATTTCATCCTCATACGAAAGGATAGTCTGACTGCACTATTCAGGTATTGGAGGATATGCTCCGCGCTTGCATTATAGAATTTGGAGGTTCTTAGGATCATTTCTTG
This sequence comes from Nicotiana glauca, assembly GCA_026770625.1. Taxonomy (NCBI): domain Eukaryota; kingdom Viridiplantae; phylum Streptophyta; class Magnoliopsida; order Solanales; family Solanaceae; genus Nicotiana; species Nicotiana glauca. The sequence continues at coordinate 10,140 of MU741171.1, read as the reverse complement.
CCACTTTCAGAGTTTGCCTACAACAACAGCTACCAGTCAAGAATTCAGATAGCTCCCTATGAGGCATTATACGGTAGGGGATGGCGATCGCCAATTGGATGGTTCGAGCCAAGAAAGGCTCGGTTATTGGGTACAGATTTAGTACAGGATCCATTGGATAAGGTCAAGATTATTTAGGATCGACTTCACATAACTCATTCTAGGCAGAAGAGTTATGCCGACCGCAGAGTTTGTGATATTACATTCATTATTGGAGATAGGGTATTGCTCTGGGTTTCACCCATCATGGGTGTGATGAGGTTTGGAAAGAAGGGTAAGTTGAGCCCTAGGTATATCAGACCTTTTGATATTCTTCACAGAGTGGGTGAGGTGGCTTACAAGCTCGTATTCCCACCTAGTTTATCAGCAGTTCATCTGGTATTCCATGTGTTCATGCTCCGAAAGTATCACGGTGATCTGTCCCCTGTGTTAGATTTTAGCTATGTCCAGTTGGAACAGGATTTGACTTATGAGGAGGAGCCGGTGGTTATTCTAGCCCGGTCAGTTGAGGTCAAAAAGTTATCCTTCAGTTCGAGTGAAATGGAGAGGTCAACCTGTTGAGACAACTAATTGGGAGTCCGAGTCGGACATGCAGAGTACATATCCACACCCTTTCACCATTCCAGGTACTTTTCTATGTCCATTCGAGGACGAATGATTGTTTTAGAGGTGGAGAATCTGATGGCCCGATAGGTTATCTTATGTTTTAGAACCTAATTCTGTGTTTTGAAACCTCGCATTTTGTTGAGATTTGAAAGTTTAAAAGCTTAATGACTTTGAAGGCTTGACCAATGTTTGACTTTATTGATATCGGGTCCATATATTGGTTCTGGAACACGACATAGGTCCATTACTATATTTATGACTTGTCTATCAAATTTGGTGAGAAATGGAGTCGGTCTGACGTAATACGGGCGTCCGGTTGTTAAATAGAAGTTTCAAAGTTTTCTTGAAAATTTCATTTGATTTGATGTTCAAATCATAGTTCTGGGTATTATTTTAGCAATTTGATCATGTGAGCAAGGTCGTATGATGTTACTGGACTTGTGTGAATGTTTGGTTTGGAGCCCCGAGGGCTTGGGTGAGTTTCAGATAGTCTACGGAGTGAATTTGGACTTAGAAATATTGCTGGTGTGTTTCAGTTCAGGTGCAGGCCTCAGACCTTAAAATTGCGAAGTCAGGCTTCGCATTTGCGACCTCTATCAGGTTCGCATTTGTGAAAGGGTGTGGGTCAGCACTAAGTTCGCATTTGTGATCATTTGGTCGCAATTGCGAGGAGGCCACTATTCGTAATTGGGAACAAGTCATCGCAATTGCGATGATAGTAGGAATTGTAAGACTTGGTATTTGCGAAGTAAAGCTCGCATTTGCGGGGTTCCCAAATTGCAAACCCCAGGTCGCAATTGCGACACCTGCAACTGGTCTAATAGTTGAATAAGGGGATTTTCTCCCACTCTTCAAGTTTTCAAAACATGAAGACCCTGTAGGCAAGTTTGTGTAACAATCATGTTCAGGCTTGCCACTGCCAAAGCATAACTTCAAATTTGCAGTACCTTTTAGATACCTTAATACCCCTTTTACTATATCCCAATGTTCCTTTTCAGGATTATAAAGGAATCTACTAACAGTACCAACGGCATGTGCAATATCTGGTATAGTGCAAATCATTGCATACATCAAACAACCAACAACAGAAGAGTGAGGAATATGAGACATATACTTTTTCTCCTCATCAGTAGATGGGCTTTGACAAATATTCAGTTTGACGTATTTAGCAAGAGGTGATTCTTATGCAGGTGCGAGATCACTAAGAGAGTTGAAATCAAATGGAGTGGAATTGAGCAAAAATGGTTGAACAATTTCAAAAGTGCTTCTAGTGATCTCGCACCTGCGTGAGAATCACTGCTTTAATGGACTCGCATCTGCGAGTAGAACACCCCATATGCGGAATAACCAACCTTCATTGGGATCGCATCTGCAATGGGCTATCTATATCTGCACTGGTGCTTCTGCAGAATATGTCCGCTCTTGTATTTGCGCTTGTGCGCTTCATTGACCGCTTTTTCGGAGATTCAAATATCTACTTTATATTGCACTACGTGCATAATTTCACATCTGCGGAGCCGCATCTATGATGATCCTTTCGCATGCGTGGCCAACGGCCTACAACTTTTTACAAACTTGGAATTTCACATTTTCTCTATCCCAAACCCTTTAATACATGACCTAGCATATTGGAAATAGATCTTTGGTAGATCTCTGGACATCTCTGGCATATCTTGACAAGAGAACACTAGTTTTGGAGCTAGAGTTCTTGCACACACACTTGGCTCTTGAAGATTTGAAGCTTTTGGTTGAGAATTTCTTACTCATTTGTGCTCATTTTATCATTTCCTTGCTTTGTATCAACATATCTTTGTTCTAGGTATCTTTGATTAGTTTGGTGTTTACTTTTATAAACCAATGAATTACCTATAGTTTGATACATAATAAATTGTCTGTTATTCTTTACAGACAACCGAATAGGTTCGATAATCAATATCCCCTGAGAGGTTTAAGAAGTATCACCCTCCTTCTTTCACTGGTTTGTCTTCAGATGATGCATATGGTTTTCTAGAGGAGTGCCACTGTATTCTCTACACCCTGGATATTGTGGATATGAGTGGGGTTACTTTTACTATATTCCAGCTATCAGGAGCAGTATATTACTAGTGGCAGGTGTACGAGGAGGATAGCCCGGTCGATGTAGATTCACTTGCATGAACTCGATTTTTCAGAGTTATTCTTGAGGGAGTTTGTTCCTCAGACCCTTAGGGATGCATGGCGTGCGGAGTTTGAGCAGTTGCGCTAGGGTATTATGTCACTATCAGAGTATGCTGTCTGATTTAGTGATTTTTTTAGAGTGAGTGCGTCGATTTATCGAGGGGGCTCCACTATGGTATTAGATTCAGAATGTCTCGAGTGTTAGAGACAAATACTCTATATCAGCTGGTGGTAGAGATTTTACGGAGGTTAGAGGGTATGCGGAGCCGTGAGAGAGACGACGGGAAGGCCAAAAGGCCTTAAGGTACTGGAGGATTTAGTAGTGGCCACGCCGCAGCTGCAGCGCATCATGGTAGAGGCTTTGAGAGTTGCCTAGTCCACTCAGCACTTCCATCTTCTAGTGGTGTTCCGATAGTTTCGAGGTTGCAGGTTGCACACTTTACTCAGCCACTTTCTAGTATAACTCTTGCACGGGGTGCCTTCAGCAGTCAAGCCAGCTGACCAGGTCTGAGCCAGTCCTAGTAGCCACACCTATCGAGAGTTTGATTTAAGTATGGTGATACCCGTCACACGGTTATATACTGCCACAAACTTAGGAGGGGTGCAGCTCCACATACTACTCTAGATCCACATATTCAGTCAGGTCCACAGACTTCTCAAGCCATGTTTGCTGCCCCCGTTGCCACTCCACCCGCACAGCCAGCTAGAGGTGGGGGATGGATGGGTAAAGGTTGCCCTAGAGGGGGAGGCCAGGCTAGATTTTATGCTTTTCCTGACTAAGATGCATCAGTCTTATTTGATCCGGGATCCACTTATTCATATGTGTCATATTACTTTGCTCTGTATTTGGATATATCTCATGATTCTTTGAGTTCTCCTATTTATGTGTCCATGCCTGTAGGAGATTCTATTATTGTGGACCGTGTGTATCGGTCGTGTTTAGTTGTTGTTGGTGGTTTTGAGACCAGAGTTGTTCTATATCTACTTAGTATGGTAGACATAGACTGGTTGTCGCCCTATCATGTTATTCTGGATGGTCATGACAAGATCGTGACATTAGCTATGCCAGGTTTGCCACAGTTAAAGTGGAGAGATGCATTGGAATATGTTCCTAGAAGGGTTGTGTCATCTCTAAAGGCTCAACGGATGGTTGAGAATGGATGTGATACTAATCTAGCCTTTGTGAGAGATGTTAGTGCTGATACTCCTACCATTAAGTCAGTTCCAGTAGTGAGAGACTTACCAGATGTATTTCTAGTGGATCTTTCGGGCATGCCGCCCTATAGAAATATCAATTTTGGTATTGACTTATTGCCCGAAACATCCTTTTGTGCAAATCCAGGTACGTCTGCTCATGCCTGACATTAGTGATCGATGGTTAGCTGCCTTACAGAGATTTCAAGGTATACTTGCTCTGTGTCTGCAGGCCTTAGAGTCACCTTACTTTATCTTTACTTCCTATTTTATTTTCATTCAGATAGTGATGTAGTAGACATTTCAGTTTAATCTGTAGAGCTTATGAATCAGTTCCACCGGTTTTGGGAAAGTATTTTGTTGAGATTCTATTTTGGAAGACTATATGAGTTTTGTTAGTTCTATTTTAGTATTCCTGATGGTTATTCTTGTTTTGTTATTATTAAATATTAGGCTTACCTAGTCGTAGAGACTAGGTGCCATCACAACATCCTATAGAGGGAAATTGGGGTCGTGACAATTGTTTACCTTGAAAATGATAATAACAATTAGATTTGTTTTATGGCTCTAAAAATATGTGATCTATTTTTATGCTAGTTGTCTAGGAGATAGATGCTAAGTGATGGATTAGAAAATAGAATAAAAGCTTGTAGATAGCTTGATAATCAAACCGAATAATTGGAAATCGAGGCCTCAAGGTTGAGTCGGATGCCCGGATGTGGGCGGTCGATGGAGAACTAATAGTTATGGGAGCTGCAATTGTGACTCTTTATGACCAATAATGAATAATAAATAAAGAACAATTAATAGAACACAATGAATATAAGCAATAAATATAAATAATGAAACTAAGAGAATGTAGTCAAGCTAGAGAGCAGAGAGTGTTCTTGTGTTGAATGTAGCGTGTTGTCTATTCTTACAAAATGATAAGGACCCCCTTTATAGATGAGGGGAATCCTAATATGGTACAAGTGCATTTATTACATAAGTAGTCGGTACAATCACTCAATCAGCCTGGCGCAGGCTGTCACTGTCCGTGCAGGCGTTGTTAGGAAAAATACAGCTCCTAGGGAACTTCCCGCTTACTTGTGATAACTACCAATTCGTTCTACCCCGACATCGGGCACGAAGAGCCCTCAAAGACTTCAAACCCTGAGTTATTCCCTCGATCCCTCAGGATGAACTTGCACAATGTCTCATTGATTGTGAAATAGAGCACTCTGATTTTACCGTATACAGATATTCCACGCGTTTCTTAAATTAGAATGGTAAGAAACGACTTTGACACCGATCTCCTCTAGCCTCTTATGATGATCTCATGCTTATGACGTTAGATTTTGCGATAACTGAGGCATCCCATCAGCACGTCTTTCATTCAATACAGACTCGTTTTATATCATCAAGGCCATGATATCACTAACGATCCACCTCCCAAAGGTATTGATTGTGCCTATCGATATATTTCTCAAAAAAGACATTGATTGCGCCATCGGTTATGTTCCCCAAAAAAGGCATTGATTGTCATCGGTTATGCTGCCATACTTCTATAAATGGGGGCTTTCTTGAACCCAAAATTCATCCCATCGCTCTTCTACTCCTTTCTTCTTTTCATCCTTATCCAATTTTATTGCCTATGTTTGAAAATAGTGGTTGTAAGGTCATATGGCAGTGTTTTCATCAGTTATGCCATGACTCTTCCCGAGGGCTTTCCACCACTGAGTGGGACTGCACTGATTTGTTGTTGTTGTTGTTGGCCCGAAATAATGAGAGAGAAATCTCAAATTACTTTTGCATTAAAAGGCATGCGCACTATGAACTTCTGCTCATCTCTCTTGACTACCCGGTACGACACTTTACTCCTTTTGCTTTCCATGGAGTGAGGTGGTACTATTTACTAACTATTGCATCTTGCACCGGTGCAACATCTAAAAAAGTCGCTTCACAATAGTAGTGCTGGCGAGACCCATACTTGCCAAATTTTTCACCCAGCCGCTTCTTCATCTTTTTCTGCTTCTTCATCGTTTTCTGTTTCTTCGCCCCTTTTCGCCTAAAAAGGGGTTCTCGAGGGCATCATTTGGAAGGTCGAGGTGGGTCCCAAAGGGAATGGTTCTTGTTGAAGCGACTCCCAAAGATGTACCCCTGAGAGTAGATTAGACTTTTAGCCGTTTGTTTTGTTTCTTTGTAAAGACCCTTCGTGGGCTTTTATAACCATGTGTAAGGACCCTTCGTGCGCTTCTATAACCATGTGTAAGGACCCTTCGTGGGCTTTTGTAATCATTGCTTATTAATAAAAAATGTTTCTTTAATTTGTCTCTGATTTGTGCCGGATTTCCTTTTATTTGTGTTTGCGAAGAATTTGAGCGTATGATTTTGATCTAAATACAGAACTCAGGCATAGGAATTTTCTCGAGTCCTCTGTCGTCCCTCAGACCAAGTCCGGGTTGACTTGATATAAACTCGGGCTGTCAGAACCGGCAACTTCAAGTCGATCGAGAGTGATGCCTCATTTTTTCAAAACAAAATTAGGCATTTTAGACTTCATTGATAATCCTTGATGGATAGTTTGCTTGAGCCTCCGAGAATAAAAATAGCCCTTATATTTTCACAGACAATCCCTGAGTGAGAATCTTCTCGAGCTTGGGCGACCTAAAAACATGTTTTGAACTTAGAGTGAAAATAGCCTAAAGGCGTTATAGGTGAATCCCTAATTATGGTATGCCTGGCCTCGGATAGTCCTTGGATTAGAATAACCGAGAGGGCTTCTTGCTTTAATTCTAAGGCGAAGAATATCAATAAGGCTTTGTTAGTAGTTTTCGAACAAAAATTGGCTCGGGCTTAGGTAGCTCGAGGACCAAAGAATCGGGTGAGTGATCTACATCCTTAAATAACATAAATCCTCGAGGTAGGGTACCACCTCGAGGTCAGGCATATATGAGTATCTCTTTAGGGCTTATATTTCATTTGGATAGGGATCCTGGAGATCGGGTACCATCTCGAGGCTTGTAATGATGTTATTGGCTCCTTAGAGCCTATCATCCTTTTGATAGAAATCCTCGAGATCGGGTACCATCTCGAGGCTTGTAATGATTGTGAGCACGTGATTTTTGCCCTATATGAATCATTCCCAAAATTCCAAACAAAATGATTTTTCTTTCATTATTTTACACTTTTGTGAATTTTGTGTTGTTTTTTTGCATTTTTATTTATGCATTTTAATTCAAATGAAAAATGTAAAAAATATGCACGACATTTGCATTTAAGAGCTAATTTCATATTTTAGGATTCATTAGTGATTAAGTTGTTTTAAAATAAATATAAAAGGAAAATAACAAAAATGGCCCTTTTTGCATTTTTAAGTTTAAATATGCCTTAGTTTGCATTTTTATTAAAAATTAATGGATAGGGAATTAGATTTTAGTGTTAATTTGTTTTGTTAGCATTTTAATAAAATCAGAAAAAATATAAATTGAAAACAAAAAATAAACAAAACAAATAAAAGTAATGAAAAATGAAAAGAAGCCATTAAAGAGGTTGTTTGCATAAGATACCAGTTGGGCCCTTGTTTAAATTTCATCCCAGCCCAAACCACCCCTTTTTGCCCTATCACCCATCCGTCCAGACCCAGGCGAATGCCCAACCCGGTCGGTCCCAAGAGGGACCAAACGACGTCGTTCCGCGTCTTTGAATCTGAGCCCCTCATTTCTCCTGATCCAACGGTCCATAACCTCTGGTGATTAATTATAAAATTATTGGATGGAATTAATAAATCAAAAGACCATTCCTTTCTTCCTCGTAATGATTCTCTGAACGTGTGACACCGCCGGAACCCTACCGGCGGTAGACCAAACCTAGGCCAAACCATTTTAAATTAACACCACAAGATCCTCTCTCCTTCATATTCTCGACCCTGTACTTAGTTTCCCTCGAATGTTATCCTAGCCCCTCGAACACCATCATTTACTTCGCCAAAACCCTACCGTCGGCGAACAATACCTACTCCAATGGCCGCCAAAATAACACCCCCCGCTCCCCTCGTTCCCCTCTTTCCAACCTTGCCATTAGTGTTCTACGAATCTAGCCGGAAAACTTCAAATCTTGATTTTAAGTTTTTCGGCCAAGTCATCACTTCGCCCAAACCCACCCAAAATAATACCCCAGCATCGCCTAAGCTTCCTCTATCCAATCCCCACACTTGTTTGCTACAAACTTGACTGGAACCCCTCAAATTCCCATTTGAAAGTTTCTGGTCAAGAACCCTAACTCAAAATCTTGGGGATTTTGGACCGTAATATCCCTAATCACGTGTTTTCTTTTGAAAACACACGATTAGGGATGTTACATGTGAAGAATCCTGGCAGATTCAGATGTTTTGGCTGGTCGGAGCTTCTGTAAGTTGCTTCTCTCATTTTTAGTTTCGAATAATTCGTTTCTTGTTAAGTTGGGCTCTGAATAGTTTAGATTAGTAACTTTATTGCAAATTTCTGTCGATTAATGCATGATTATGTGAATTCTTAGTTTAATGTCATTCTATTAGTTTAATTTGATTTTCTTTTAATCATTTTAGTCAGTCAATTCATTAGGTGTTAATTTAGGTTTAATTAACAATTAATTGGATTTCTGTTTTATAGTCTGCCAGTATGATTAGGGATTAGTTAAGGTTTAGTAATTGGTTTCATGATTAATTGTTAGTTTAGTGGTTGTTTGATCAATTGTTGGTTTGATAAGATTGAATTCTAGAAGTATTTAGCCTGTTTGGATAGAGCTGATTGGGTTAAATAAGGGTTAGTAATTCTGGGGAAAGGATGGGGGTATTTTGGGCATATAAAATAGGCTAATAGTAATTACAGCATAGTTAAAGGGTAGTTTGAGTATTGGAAAAGGGTAGTTTAATCAGATTTAGTAATTTTTGAAATGAAGTAAGGGTAAAATAGAAATTGTAATGGGTATAGAACCTTCTAGAATGGGCTTTAGTATTGATTTCAATAAAATATGTGTAGTAACTTGTAGTACAAGTCAGAAATGAGGGTTAAAAAAAAGAAATAAACAGGGACTAATGTGTGAAAATAAAATTTGAAATTCCCTCCAAATTATGTCTATAAAAGGGCATGTCCCTTTACTTGTTGAAAAAGTTTTTGGAACCTCCACATCTTCCCTCTCTAATCTCTTCACCAAACTTCAGATTTGATTTGAAATTCAAACCCTCAAAAATCCAAAAACAATATAAATTAGAGAAAAAAAACCAAAATACTTATAGTTTCATTGTTTATTTCTCCTAAATTTATAGATTTCGCTTTAGTTTTCTTCATTTCGACTTGAGATTTAAATTCTGAAATCATTCTGAAGAGTTTCATGATCTATTTGGTTTAAATTTGGCTTGTTCAAGTTGATTTTCGAAATCATTTCTGAAGTTGTTAGTGATTGAACTCATCTAAGAGCTGCTGATATTTCTGAGCTGTGTTAAACATCAACATTGCTGTTGTTTTGTGCTGAAGCTATTGTTGTGGTGTTAGTGCTTAAAACTGACCTCAATTTCCTTTCTCCTTTGGCTAAAATCCAGGTACATTTTCTGGATTCCATTTAATGTAGATTTCAAATGGAAGGAATGAGATAAACTCATACTCAGTTTTGCTCGATAAATCAGTTGCTTCGCGTGTTATATTACGTTTAATTGTGGCTATTTGGACTGTTATATTTCCATAATGGTATAACTGTTTGGCCGATAGTTTTAGTTGTATGATTTACATTAACTGAATTGCTAGTTTTAGAATTGAAAAATTGCTTCAATTAGGAATCAATATGTTTAGTGCAAAATTGCAAATTCAGATCATTCATTATATTTGTATCAATGTGTTGAACCTGAAATTGGACTATAAATGAGGTACTGAACTGTGCTAGTGTGATTAGTTTCGTTTCATGTCTAGCATGTTTTGTTTAAATTTGATGCAACTCCCAGCAAAGGTGGCTATATATATAAAACTACTTCTCAACGTTTTAAATTCAAAAAACATATAGAACGTAAATAGCATTAATAATTGGATCACAGTGATAATAGGAGTGTGTAGTTCTGTTACGACCCGGCCCGTCGTCACGTGAGTTACCGCCCCGTTTTCCCCATATTATGTTCCTTTATGATTTAATATCGGT
>MDKF010668653.1:0-55482 GCA_026770625.1 Nicotiana glauca | reverse complement strand
ATTTCAAAGTTCATAACTTCCAACTTTAGCTATTTAGGCCCGAAACATGTCAAACGACGTCCGTTTTCAACCAAATTTTACAAGAAGCGCTTAAACAATATATAAGACTTGTACCGGGCGTCGGAACCAAAATACGAGCCCAATACCATAGTCTCTTAATAAATTTTCATTATCATTTTCCTTAATAATTTAAGAAAAACAATTTAACAGAAAAATTCTTTTACTCGGGTTCTAGACCTCGGATTTCGACTCCGGGCACATGCCCGAGTCCCATATTTTTCTACGGACCCGAGTCCCATATTTTTCTACGGACCTTTCGGGACCGTTTAATCTCGAGTCCGCGTCCGTTTACCAAAAATATTGACCAAAGTCAACTATAATCGTATTAATATCAAAATTCATAAAAATATTTCACAGAATTCATATATTCCAACACAAAAATTTTCCGGCTACGCGCCCGGACTGCGCACGCAAATCGAGACAATAGAAAATGAGGTTTTCAATCCCGATAAGGAAAACAGGTGGATGACCCTTTGGGTCGTCACACATTGTTAGTTGCTCTTTCGAAATATCTTTAGGCTAATGACCTCAACACTTTGAGTTTCTAATATGATTTTTCACATTATACGTATCTTTGTCTGAATCATTTGGTATTTATTTTTCTATTAGAGTTTTTCAAAATAAAACTATTATTGTAATAATATGTTATTATATTCAATGTAGCAGAAAGAAAAATATTTTATGAATTGACTGCTGCTAGGGAATTGGTTTAGGATTTTTGTTCATTCTAATAGAAGACTAAATATAATCAATATAGCAAGTTAGCAAAATTTTATTTTAACCCTTTTCTCCTCCCCTTTCCCCAGTGTAATAAAAAATAAAAAAGCCAAAAAAAAAAAAAAAAAAAAACGTCATAGCGAAATTTCCACTTTTGAATTTTTTTAAATTCACATAGCTTTCCTAACCTAACTTATAAGTCCAACTTAAATAATGGAAAAAGAGGATGATACATCTATATGTTTGATGGTTTTTAAGAGGGTCACAATTAAAAGAGATCCCACATACTTCCTGATTACTATAATTAGACATACTTATTCCCCAATAAATAAGTTTATATAGGCGTCAGAATGTGAGGTTAGTCTTATAGTCCTCATTTTCATTCTGGACATGCGCAACAGCCTGTAAGATAGTTTCGAGGCTAATTATTCATAAGCACAAGTCTTTATTCTACGCTCTAAAATTTTTTGTAACAATAAAGCTTTTTTCCTTCTACTATTTTTTGGCGTATGGTATTCTTTTTCCAACAACTCATCAACAAATAAATGGGTTGAACCAGGTTAATATCTATCTGAGTACGTACTACTATTACCTCTCTTCACTTTTAAAACCCTTTTATTTTCTTTTATTTAAGACATATCACCTGATTTTTATGGAAAAAATAGCCTAGCTGATGGTCTTTTCATTATTGGACAATGATAGAGAAATAAGGGTATTGGCCTTTCATATTTTTGTTATAGCTTAGGAGTGGTCTAATTCAATATTAATTCATGCATCTTTTGGGAAGATGACTTAGTGCACCGAAGACTTTGATAAATTACATGCTTTTGGTACGTGTGATGATACTACTTTTGATTATAGTTAGATATTGATTCTTAACTCAATTTTAACAAAATTAGAATGTTCTCAATTTTGAAATATTCAATCTTACTAAATTAACTAAGTTTTTTTTAATGAATATTTATGTGACAAGAAAACAAGAATCTTAGTCATGATAGACCAGCTGAAATGGATGAAAAGAACATATACTAAGAATATCATCTATAAGGAAGTATTAAGCTAGATACATTTCATTATATGTTTGTACCTCATAAAATCCAAATATGCAGTGACTCATATGTATCTAATTAAAATATGTGATATCCAATCATATTGACCTTGACAACAATTCTATAACATAACGATTCACATGTATATTTATTTAACATAACTTTTGCTTTACTATTAATATTTATTTTTACAAAATTGTTTGTTAAATGATTGAATATATTCGTGCAACGTACGTGGTGAGAAACTAGTGTGTGTGCGCGCGCGTGCGTGTGTGTGTATATAACGACCCAGTCGGCCATTTCATGAGTTTTTTCGCTCTGTTTCCCCCATTTCTGCTTCTTTATGTATTGTTCCGCTTCATTTCATCGTATAGGTTAGGGTTTGGAGTAGTTTTGAAGTATTATGAGACACTTAATCTCTTAAGTTGCCCTTTTAGTTGGAAAAATTAACCAAAAGTTGACTTATGTAAAAACGATCTAAGATCTCGGAATTTGTTTTTTATGAATTGGATAGCTTCGTGAGATAATTTGGGACTTAGGAGCATGATTGGAATGTATTTGAAGGTCCGTGGTAGATTTAGGCTTGAATTGAAAAAAATTGGAATTTTGGCATTTTTCGGTTGGTAATGGAGATTTTGATATAGGGGTCGAACTAGAATTCCGGAAATTGGAGTAGGTTCGTTGTACCATTTGTGACGTGTGTGCAAAGTTTTAGGTCATCCAGGCAAGTTTTGATAGACTTTTTGATCGAAAGCGGAATTCGGAAGTTTTGAAAATCTTAGGCTTGAATCCGAGGATGTTTTGATTATTGGATATTGTTTTGAGTGTTCCGAAGTTTGGTGTAAGTTTGAATAGTGTTATGTAACTTGTTCGTGTTTTTGGTTGAGGTCCCGGGGGCCTCGGGATGAATTCGAAAGATTTTCGGAAAGTTTGGACTTCAAAGTGAGCAGCTGAAGCTGCTGGTTCTGTAATAACCGCACCTGCGGATTGGGGACTGCAGATGCAAGATCGCAGAAGTATTAGAGAAGCCGCAGATGTGGCCATGAGCAAAAAAGTCCAGAAGTTGCAGTTGCGGAAGGTTGAGCGCACCTGAAGGACTATAGGTGCGGAAAATGAGGCGGAGGTGCGGTTCCAGAAACTTAAGTTAAAATCGTAGAAGCAGTGTGTTTGACCGCAGAAGCGGTACTGTGGGAGCGGGAAAAAGTGCCGCAGGTGCGGAATCCCTAGGCCCAAAAGTATATAAGATTTCCTTCGCGAATTTTCGCTAAGTTCTCCATTTTTAAAGACGAGAAGAGAGCTAGGGCAGTGATTTTTCAAGAGAATCAAAGGGTTCAGTTGGGTAACCTTCTTAAGCTTTATTACTTATGTTTATGATCATTTTTCTATTATTTAATTATGGTATTAGTGGAGATTAAGGAAGAAAATTGGGGGATTAGGGCTTGAAATTGGAGACCTTGATTTGAGGATTTGAGGGGTTGTTCGTGGTCAGATTTTGATGTATTTGCTATGTATGAGCTTGTGGGAGAATAAGGATTCTATTGATGTGAATTTCATCAAATTTTGAGACGTGGGCCCAGGGGTCGAGTTGGAATAATTTCGATATTTTTTATGTAATTTGATTATTTTCGTATGGGCTTCATTCCCTTAGCATTTATTGATGTTATAATTCCGATTTTGAATAAATTCAACACGAGTTAAGGCCGAGTCGAGAGCAAGGGCGTCGCGAAGTAGTATTTCATCTAGTTTGAGTTAAGTAACCATTGTAAATCTAGACCTGAGGATATGAAACCCTAGTATTTTGTATTGTATTGATAAATGAGGTGACACACATGCTAGGTGACGAGAGTGTGGGCGTGCACCAGCAACGATTGTGACTTGGTCCGTTTGTAGCGGCTATTAAGCTGCGTATTTGATTTGAAATCTTATGATATCCGTATTTTAGAGATTTATGCTATATTTTGGGTTGTATGCCATGTTTGGGGCTTTGTGCCGACCTGTTTAGATCCTTAGGGGTATTTTTACTACTTTCCTCACTCTATTTGATTTGAAAGCATATCCTCCGTCATGTTTTACCACTTTATTATTTAAAACCGGTTTCATTGCTATACTTCTTAATTTATCAAAATTGTTTGGGCTGAGTCTCTGATTTTCACTGATATGCCCGAGTAGCCGTGAGGTTAAAGACTGAGAGAGGTTGAGGACCTAATAGTGAGGATTATATATACAATACGGATCGGGCTGCATGACGCAGCGATATATAAATATATATATATATATATATATATATATATATATATATGGGGATCGGGTTGCACGACGCAATGATATGTATTGGATTGGACTGAGCGCCACAGCGATATGACGCTTGGGCTATAGGAGCCCCTCCGGAGTCTGTACACCCACAGAGAGCGTAGTCGACTATAAACTATGGATTGGGTTGCACGCCACAACGATTGTTACTATTATTATTATTATGAAATATTTATTGAGGCGAAGTACTGAGTGTAAGTACTGATTGACGACAGCTAAATCATAAGTGACTAAGAGGCTTGCCCGGGAGGCTATACTTATGAGTGATACCTTGCCCGAGGGGCTTGTTAATAACATTTTGCTACTTTTACTCTTCTTTTATACTGAGCCTCTGTTGAAAAATGTTGAATAAATATCTTAAAGGATTTTGAATTGAAACTGGAGCTTTTACGAGGTAACGGGTTATTGAACTGCAGATTTGACTTGATATTTCTGTTGAGATTTCTTATGATCTTAAATGCTCGTCACTGCACTCAGACTTTGTTTTCTTTAGTTACTTACTGAGTTGGCGTACTCAGGTTACTCCCTGCACCCTATGTGCTGATCCAGATGCCCGAGCATTAGAGTGAGAGCGTATAACACTCTCCTGGTTTATTTAGAGATCGCAAGGTAGTTGCACGGCATTAGCAGCCCTGCCTTCCTCCTTCCTATTATAGCATTTTGTTATTTTAGACTATTTTGTATTATTCAGACAGTGTTTGGTTGTACTTAGAGGCTCACGACCAGTGACACTAGATTCGGGCTGTGTTAGTATATCTTTGTATTGGTTTCCGCATATTTTGGCTAGTTTATATATTTTATATGAAGAATTTGAGACTTAATTGGTTCTCGAAAATGATTTTTATAAAATGAATTCGATGTGGTAAATGTTGGATTGGCTTGCCTGGTACTGTGATAGGCGACATCACGACCAGGGTATTTGGGTTCGTGACAAGTTGGTATCAAAGCCTAGGTTACATAGGTCTCACGGGTCATGAGTCGGTTTAGTAGAGTCCCGAGGATCAGTATGGAGATGTCTGTACTTATCCTCGGGAGGCTACAGAACCTTTAGGAAAAACTTCACATTCATGAAATTCCTATCGTGCGAATCTGTTGATTCTTGTACTAAACTTATGTTATTCTATTCTCTAACAGATAGTGAGGACACGTGCTACCAGTCAGGACGGATGACCACCAGTTGGGGCCACTAGAGGCTGAGGTCGCGGTCGAGGTCGAGGTCATTGTAAGGGCAGTGGTGTAGCCCGTATAGCAAATGGCGCAACACCTGCAGATCCACCAACCACCCCAGTTCATGATCACATTCTAGTGGGGGATGCTCCAGCTAGACCAACTCAGGCAGCCCATTGTGCCTATTGTCATTCTGGGTCTTCAGGAGACCTTGGCTCAAATCTTGACCGTGTGCACTAGTCTTGATCACGCGATCGCAGTTTCTACTATCGTAGCCACTTCTTAGGCCAGGTGAGGAACTCAGACTCCCGCTGCGCGCACACCCAAGCAGGTTGTTCAGGGATTACACACATCGGAGGCACTATCAGCCTAGCCGTTGCACCCGCTCAGGGTTTTGTTGTACCAGTTATGCCTGAGGAAGAGCGGCGTCGACTGGAGAGGTTTGGTAGACTTGAGCCTTCGACTTTTAGTGGTACAGAGGGTGAGGATGCCTAGGGTTTCTTAGACAAGTGCCAGAGGATTATTCGTACAACAGGTATTCTGGAGACCAGGGGGGTAGTATTTATTACTTTTCAGTTTTTTGGAGCTGCCTTTAATTGGTGGGAGGCTTATGGGAGGTGTAGGCCGGTTGATGCAATGCCCCTTACCTGGCAGCAGTTCTCCATTCTCTTTTTGGATAAGTATGTGCCACAGTCCCGCAGAGAGGAGCTGTGTAAGTAGTTCGAGCAATTGCGTCAGGGAGATGTGATTGTGATGCAGTATGAGATGAGATTTTCCGAGTTAGCTCATCAGGTTGTTTGGTTGGTTTCTATGGACTGAGAGAGGATCAGAAGTTTCGTGGATGGCCTCACATATCAGCTTCGGATTCTATTGACTAGAGAGAGGATGTCCGGTGCTACCTTTGAGTAGTTTGTTGATATTGCTTGAGAGATTGAGTTAGTTCGTCGCTAGGAGCAAGATGAGATGGAGGCCAAGAGGCCTCGAGCATCTGGTAGTTTTGGTGGTGCTCTTTTGAAGGCTAGTTTTAGCATGGTAGAGGTCGTCCCTTCAGGCATGCTCAGTCGGCTCGCCCAGCTCCTCCTTGGGCATCTTCGGGCAATGGTTCTCATGGTTCTCATCATGGCCACTCATCACTAGTGCCCAAATAGCCCAGAGTTGTCTCGTGATCCATCAGTTCAGGGCTATTCCATGCGAGGTCCTTCTATTGGTCATTCCGGTGCTAGGGGTTCCCTTCAGTCCCCATTCCCCGCACTAGGGAGCTGTTACGAGTATGGAGAGATTGGACGTATGATGTGATGACCCAGCCGGTTGTCTCATGAGTTACCTCTACATTTTCCCCATTTCTACTTCTATATACTTTAATTATCGGTTCTATATGTGATCGGGTTGATTGGCTCGGGTTCGGAAATGTTTTGAGATACTTAGTCTCTTTTAAGAAGGCTTAAGTAAGAAAAGTCAACCAAATGTTAACTTATGTATTAGAGGGGTCGGATGTGAGTTCCGATGGTCCGGATAGTTTCAGGAGATGTACTGCAGATGCGCTGAAATGACCGCAGATGTGGAAATGTCTGGATAGAAAATATAAGTTAGTTCCTTTGCGATTTTCAAAGGGTTTTCTCACTTTTTAACACCCATTTTGGAGCTTTGCGCGATTTTGAAGAGAGAAATCAAGGAGACATGATTGAGGTAAGGTTTTGGATTATGAAAACTCATTTTTAGGGTGTTAATGTATCGATTCGACCTGTAATTAAAGGTAAAGTTTGAGATACTAGGGCTTAGAAACCTAGGCTGTTGAGTGTGGTTTTGGAAGACCATTTGTGATCGGATTTTGGAACTTTTTATATGTACAAACTCGTGGGGAGGTAAGGAATCTAATGATGTTAATTTTATCAAATTTTGAGACGTGGGCTCGAGGGTTGGGTTTTGGTAATTTTTGATTTTGTGATGTTTTTCGATCATTTTCGGCCCTCTGGGGCAACCCCTAGATGACTATCCCCACCCCTAGCTAGGTAGGTGGGTGGTGAAGTGGCTGGGGCTGAGGCTGATGACTGACCCCTCTGCGGAGAACGACGAGGGCACTGCCTCCATAAGTGGCCATCTCTCCACACTCATAACAACTCCCGGGTGCTGAAGATGGAGACTAAAGGGAACCCTTAGCACGGATGTGACTATCTGACACCCCTGGCGTAGAAGAATTCTGAACTGATGGAGCATGGGATGAACCCTGGGCTGGAAGTGCACTAAGTGAAGAATGTCCCTGATGACAACCGTGAGAACTATATCTAGATGATGCCCCACGATAACCTGGGTGAGCTGACTAAGCATGTCAGAATTTTCAGCCTCTGTCGTGCTGAAACTGGCCCCTCAAAGGAGCACCCCTAAAACTACTATGTCCTCGAGGCCTCTTAGCCTTCCTCTCCTCGTGCTCCTAGCGATGAACTGACTCAATCTCTCAAGCAATATACATAACTTCCTCGAATGTAGCACTTGACACTCTCTCCCTGGTCATGAGAACCCGAAGCTGGTATGTGAAGCCATCAACAAACCTCTTGATCCTTTCTCTCTCAGTAGCAACTAGCCAAATAGCATGTCGAGCCAAATCCGAGAACCTCATCTCATACTAGGTAACTGTCTATCCCATTGTCGAAGCTGCTCGAACTGCCTACGTAGCTCCCCCCTGCGGGACTGTGAGACATACTTCTTCAGAAATAGAGCGGAGAACTGCTGCCAAGTCCACGCACTTCATTCCTAGTTGCACTACTTATTCCTCAGAGCGTTTAGATGAGATATATATCTAGGAGATTGTTCGGTTTCCTAGTGTCCCAGTTTCCATCATTTCATATAGGGGCACTTAATTCTTTGCAGTTTTGGAGGTCTGTACAGTAAGAGTTGGGTACTCAGGTTGAGTTGAGCATAACTTTTCACCCTCAGACCGATGGAAAGTTTGAGCGCACTATTCAAACATTGGAGGATATGTTACACGCTTGTGTCATTTATTTTAGAGGTTCATGGGATCAGTTTCTACCGCTCGCGAAGTTTGCTTATAACAATAATTACCAGTCAACTATTCAGATGGCTCCATATGAGGCTTTGTATAGTAGGCGGTGTAGATCTCCAGTTGGTTGGTTTGAATCGGGTGAGGCCAAGTGTCACGCCCCCTTTTTCTCGCAAAATCGGGTTTACAACATTTGGTATAAGAGAACTCATTCCTTTTGTGAACTGTGTTTTTGCATTTTTTGAAGAGTCGCCACCTAATAATTTATGGTGCATTAGGACACCTTCAAGGCTCATTTCTAAGTTCTTTTAATAACCGGAGAAAGGGTAAGGGCTTGAAATTATCCTAAGGGGAAGGTGTTAGGCACCCTTCAAGATCCACTAGTGTGGTTCCCGACCAGATAGTTCTTTGTGAATTTAGTTCAATTGACATATAAACGGATAAGGCTCAAATAAGAGGGGATTTTAATAAACAATTGTTTGAAAGAAAAATTAAGGCTGATTTTAAATAAGAAGTTACAATGCTTTTAAAAGAAAAGGGAAATAAAGGAAGGGGGTCATAGGTTTATTTAAAATATGGATCACGTCAATGCAATACCCGATAATCACTCCTCAGAAGAGGGGCTACACTAGGTATTAGCGCACTGGTCATCATATCCATATCTACCCTTTCCTACCCCGTTTAAGGTACTAAAGCATTGATTGGTCTCGACCACTATTGCATGATATTACACGCCATATTCCTATCAGTCCCGGGGGAACTTAGGACTACTAATCCTAAAATGGAGGTATATTAGGCTGACTTGAAGTTTCGAAGGTGAAAAATCTACATATAAAAGATTGCACATTCAAGGGGGAAGCACATAAACACATAAGGCTCAAGTATACCTCCTCAAACAAAATAATCAAATAGCACAAGTTAAACAAACAAGTAAAGTCTGATTCTAAAAATACTTGAGGGAAGAGGAGATTATTGTTGTTGCAGCAGGCCTGACCTATTACATGACTCAGTTAGGAAACACAAATCAGGCCTGCCTGCTGGTTGTAGCAATTTACAAATAACATAGATGAGTCCAGTTTTATTATTACTACCTAAGGCTTGCCTAAGTGTTGTTGGTGAGACCCTATGAACATGGTATCTATTACTGATTATAAGTGTAGTCACAGCTTAAAGAGAATGGTTTGAAATCCTACAGGCATGCTTGCTAAATCGTTTTAACAAGGAGTGATTAAGTTATTTAAGCATTAGTTCAGAATAGACTGATTTTAATTAGACTAGTTGCGGATGATAGGATCCATTATTGTTGGTTTTAAAATCTAGTGTACTGATTTTAATTGAACATAGTACTAATTTATAGCCATTTAAATCCTAGAACATGATGTGTAAGTGGTAACAAGTGTGCAAAATTCAAAATGAAGTTCTATAGGCAGGTTGTCTAGGTGTGAAGTTGAACATGCAGAATTTTAAATAAATAAACCTCTATAGACATGGTGTTAAGGTGCAGAATTGAACACGCAGGGTGTAAACCAGTCCTATAGTCATGCTTTCTAAATGTAGTTTGAAGATGCAGAATTAAATACCCTATAGGCATAGTTTCTAAATGCAGTTTATATATGCAGGATTTAAAGTAGTCCTATAGGCATATTTTCTAAATGCATTTTTTGAAGATACATAATTAAAATACCCTACAGGCATGGTTTCTAAATGTAGTTTGAAAAGCAAAATTAAAAGTAGTCCTATATGTATATTTTCTACCATTGAACATGCATTATTACCCACCTTTTTTCACTATCCATCCCCACTATTTATTACAAACTAGAAGTACTGCATTACATCAGAAAAAATACATAAAAATACAACCATAGGAAGCCTGATTCTTGGTTTCTCCCTGAGCTATGGAATAAACTGCCTTAAGGTGTCATTGCTTCAAAGCCTTTCTCAGACTGGAGTGTGTCAAAGATCCCTAAGGGTCTCAAAAGGATCCAGGGCAGTGCTCACACCCAAGTTGCATTAATCAGATAGAGATGAGTATAGTGTGAAAATGTCAGCCCTTATGTGTCCAAGTTCAAAGAGAGCTTATGGGTCCCAAAGCAAGGCTTACACAAAGAGGGGCAGACCTTAAGTGTAATAAGATAGTGGAAGTGCAAGAATAGTTTTACAGTTGAGCGGGAGTAAAGGATAAGGGTAAAGGGTAGTAGGAAAACAATAACTAGTAAAATACAGAGTTGATAATTTCATACAAGGGGGTCAGGGGTTGGGGATTCATGGCAAAAAAGCCAGTGTACTTGGGCAAAGGCCAGCTTTGGGCATGCACAACAATACAGGATGCTGACATGCCTATGAGCCAACTAGAAAACATAACAAATAGAGAAAACATGGAAGTTATGATCCCAGGAGGATCAAGTTTGGGTCATGGACAACGATGTTTAATGTTTCCATGCCCCATATCAGCCACAGTTTGCCAAACACATTAGGGATGGGTATTTAAGGTGCACAAGCTATGATAAGTAAGTAACAAAAACATTAATTTAGAACAAAAAAGGCATAATGCAACATGCTTTAATAATGGGACTTAGTCAAATATAAGCAAGAGACAAACAAGAATGAAAGAGCAGTAAAGAAACATGTTGTTGTTGATGCTGAAAATTAGTTAGAACATACAAGTCAGAGAAACAAAGTGCAGTAAGAAAAGTAAGCAGGACTTCAAAGTATCGCATTGGATTTCAGCCGGCTAAACAGGTAGTAACACAAGTAGTAGTAAAGAAAGAGAGAGTTTTTGAGTGTAAGTGTGTGTTCAGAACTAAAAGTGTCCGTGTTTGAAAGAAGAGAAGTACAGGGTATTTATAGCTTTTGAAAACTAGTAAAAGAGAAGTAATAAACCACAAACATGGAAACAATCACTATTCATAATCAATTACACACATGAATGCCTTTAATTAAGGGATCACTTAATTAACAGGTAATGACAGGCTCATAATAAGGCAAGAAATCAATTTGTAGGCAAACTGACAGTTGTCATAAATGAAGCAGTAAAAGAATTGAGTAAGTAATCAAGTCTAAGTACAGGAATATACTAATTTTGGGAAGGGATTCAGTAAGGCAAAACAAGGAAAGAGTCAATTAAACTTAACAGACGAGTGCAATCAAAATTTCAAAAAAGAAAAGTTTGAATCAGTCTAAGATGGAAGATCAGTCAAGAAGGAAATTCAGCATATAAATAGAGTGCACCAACACTAGACATGCGAGGCCAAACTATGGCAAAGAGAAGCAGCATGCAATAACAACACAAAGTTAATAGATAGCAAACATTCAAAACATGATAGTCACATAGGTCAACTTCATTGAATTATTAGTGAAGAAACATAGAATATCAAATCATGCGAAGATCTCATAGTAGCAGGTGAAGAAAACCCCCTTTGAAAAATTAGGGTTTCAAGCATAATCATGTTTTAGAGAAGATAGAAATCCAGAATTAGAAGAATCACATGAAGGAATAAGAGATTTTAAAATAAAGAACTTCAAATCGAGTCATGTACTTAAACGAATGGTCTTAGACCCAAATCCATAGGGTTTTCAACAATAGTAGAGTTTTAAAAGAGTATAAACAAGCAAATCAGACAAAACTCAAACAAACAAGCATTCATCTAATAAATAGTCAAAAGAAATTGGGGATTTTAACATGCAAACCCATGTAGAAGAACAATGTAAGCAAACATAGAAAAATCATGTCCAGAAAATCAAAGAAAAGTTCCAAAATAAATTAACAAGAAAACCCTAATCGAAAAAGATAAAGAGTTTTTAAAGTAGAGTTTTAAAAGAAACTTCGAGAAACATGCTTAGAAGTTTAAAGAAAACATTGACCTAAAGCAGATCTAAAGAAATCGAGAAAAAACCTTAGAGCTTAGGGTATTAGAAGAACCCAAAAACAATGAGAAGGCCTTGAAAACTATCAATCTAACCTAGAGAGTCAAAGATCTGACTCGAATGGTCATAGCTGGCCGGAAAAATGCCACAGATGACCAGAGAACATCCATAAAATAACATTGAACACAGGTTGAACCAGAGTTCTTCATGGTCTGGAATTGAAACTGTAAGAACAAACATAAAGGAGCCATTGAAGGCCGGCATAAGTCTCCGATGACCTTGGAAGGCCATAAGTTAGGGCGAAGTGGGGTGGCAGCGACTATGGTTTGAGGGTGGTGTAGAGAGGATTTGAGAGATGGGGGGAATTTAGAGGCGGCGGATTATGGAGAATGAATAGGGTTTGGGGTGTCTTTCGATTTAATTAAAAAAGGAATAATGGTGGCCGTTGATCGTTTTGATCAACGGCCTGGATTGAACTGGTAAGTGGAGCGGTTTAATATAATAGGGTTTGGGTCGATTTAGATTTCAATTGGGTCGGGGTAATTGGGGTTCAAATTGGGGGTTCAATTCAGGCTATTATTGAAATGTCATTGGGCTAGAATTTAAATAGCCAATTTCCCCTTTCATTTAATAAAAAAAGTAAATTAATTCCCAGAAACAAATTAAATGTACTAAAATAATTTGTAACACATAATTATTAATTTAAAAATATTGAACTTAATTTTTATAGATATAAATATAATTAAATCTAAAAGAGGCTAATATTGTAATTATATGCAATTAACCTTTAAAAAATACTAAATAAATTTATAAAAATATACAAAATTTCTTTTAGCTATATTTTTGTATAAATATGAGAATCCAATAAATGAATTACCAGAATGATAATTTTGGGAATTATTATTATTTTTTATGAATAAAATAGGGGGATAAATTAGTTAAAAAAATCTTAAGGAAATTAAGAAAAATAATAAAACATTGGGACATACTTATATATGTATATGCATGATATTTTGAAAGTATTTTGCATATTAAAAATATTTAGGGAAAAGTTGGGTATCAACAGCTGCCCATCTTTACTCGGGAAAGATGAAAGAGTTGTCTGGTAAAGATATGATGGCCAATTTTGACCGAGCGGAACGGTTCGAAGAGGTTTATGCCGCGCCCCGATTTCTACGCTACCTACATATACTTGGTTTTACAAGAATCAAGCCATATGTAGCTCGGAATCCGTCGGCAGGGTATGTCGATGGAGACTTTTGAGAACGGACAAAATATCTGGTCAGGGTGAGTGAAAGGCTTACGAGAGTGGTTAGGTTTGATATGGTTGTGAGTACCAAAGCGGAAATGCTCCTGCCGGAATGGTTGTTGCTTGCCGGTTTACTAGCAAATAAGTAATACGAGCATATATTATGCGCAAATTTAAACATGATACAAATTCCCGTCAGACCATGAATGTTGTCTTTGGACAGTTAGGATGACGTCCTTAGACCATGACGTCCTGGGCTATGAAGTGTATAATAAAGGATTTGCAGGCTATGAAATGATGCTCTCGTGCTATGAAAAAAAGGTGCCTTCGAACCATGATGCCTTTGAATAATGATATGCAAGAGATTGAAAGGGATCCTCAGGCCATGACATGGTGTTCTTGGGCTATGAGGGTGGTGCCCCTGAACGATGACGCCTTTGGATAAGTTGGAGATATTTCAGCCCATGAAGGATGTAGTAGTATGTGGCGATCTTTCAGCTGTGCAATGTTGTGATCTTTCAGCCGTGCAATGTGGCGATCTTTCAGTCGTGCAATGTGGTGATCTTCAGCCTTGCAGTGTGGCGATCTTTCAGCGTGCAATGCGGTAGGTGATGATCTTTCAACCATACAGATGCAGTAGGTAGCGATCTTTCAGCCATGTAGATATAGATGGAGGCAGCATTTAGTCTCGGAAGGCAGAATGGTAGCATTATGCAATGCAGGGAATGCAGAGGGAGACAACATTTAGTCTCAGAAGGCAGAATGGTAGCCTTATGAAAATTGGAAGGCATAATAGTAGCCTTATGTAATGCAAATGCAGATGGAGACATCGTTTAGTCTCGGAAGGTAGAATGGTAGCCTTATACAATGCAGAAAATGTAGATGGAGACAACGTTTAGTCTCAAAAGGCATAATGGTAGTCTTATGCAATGCAGTAAATGCAGATAGAGATAGCGTTTAGTCTCGGAAAGCAGAATGGTAGCCTTATGCAATGTAGAAAATGTAGATTGAGACAATGTTTAGTCTTGGAAGGCATAATGGTAGCCTTATGCAATGCAGAAAATGCAAATGGAGATAGTATTTAGTCTCACAAGGCGGAATGGTAGCCTTATGCAAGAAATAAAAGGGCAAATGGTAATAGAGCTTTCTTAGATGATAGCAAATTGCGATATCATGACTGCTGGGGACACTGTGACACACAAAATGTCGCTGGTGTGTTTGGATAGCAAATGTGGGTAAGCGCAATGGTTCTGAGGGTTGTATTCCTAAACAATGTTTGTGAGTGTATAGTATGTTCGATGATTTCTCAATCCAAGTGCCTGCATCCAAAGAAAAATCGTGAGTATTGTGATGGGGGGAGGGTAGTTTGTATCCCCGCTGGCTCTGCTTGACCTGCTTGACTTTGATCTAGTGATATTATATGCATTATTAGGGTAGCATTGCTAAACGAAGCAGTTTCAAAACACGCATGATTTTATAAAAGTAAGACATAGATGTATAACTAAAAATAGTTTTTAGATGAACTGACGACTGTGACGCGGTTCAAGACATTGCCACCTCTCTTGCTATGGAATTTTGAGGATCCTCCTCAAAATTCTTCCCGAGTTTGATGGGTTGATGCTTCTAACTGCTGCTCGTGCGAAGATCGGCTAAAATTACTTTGAATTTTGAGGGTCCTCCTCAAAATTCTGCCCTAATGTCCAATTTTGGGGGAAATGAAAATTTTGTTTAATTATGACCGAACCCATAAGGCTGCCTACATATCCTCTCTTAAACGGGAATTAGGTTATATGTAGTTCAAATTACATTATAGAGGAAAGCATAAAAGATAAAGATTACACATAGTAATACTTGACTGCATTTGAATTAATCGGCTTTGGCCAGACTTCTCCGTCTATTTTTGCAAGTATGAGGGTTTCTCCTGTCAAAACCCGGTGAACCATGTACCGACCCTGCCGGTTGGGAGAGAACTTCCCTTTGGCTTCATCCTGAAGCAGAAAAAATTTCTTTAACACCAGCTATCCCGGTGTGAATTGCCTCGGCTTGACTCTCTTGTTGAAGGCTTTGGACATTCTGTTCTGATAGAGTTGACCATGACAAACTGCATTCATTATTTTCCCATATATGAGAGCTAGTTGCTTGTAATGACTCTTCACCCATTCTGCATCATCGAGCTCAGCTTCCTGTATGATCCTTAAGGAAGGAATTTCTACTTTGGCAGGAATGACGGCTTCTGTACCATAGACCAACATATAGGGGGTTGCACCAGTTGATGTGCAGACTGTGGTGCAATATCCTAACAAAAAAAATGATATATTATCATGCCACTATTTATGCTTCTCTATCATTTTCCTCAATATCTTCTTGATATTCTTATCTGCGGCTTCCACGGCTCTGTTCATTTGAGGCCTGTAGGCTATAGAATTCTTGTGCCTGCTCTTGAAGGTTTTGCACATACCCTTCATTAATTTACTGTTGATATTGGAGCCATTATCAGTAATGATTGATTTTGGAATCCCGAGTCGGCAAACAATGCGGTCGCGGAAAAAGTCCGCCACAACCTTCTTAGTCACTGCTTTGTATGATGCCGCTTTGACCCACTTGGTATAATAGTTAATTGCCACTAGGATAAACATGTGTCCATTTGAAGTAGCCAGATCAATTGGTCCAATAACATCCATCCCCCAAGCGACAAACGGCCACGGCGAGCTTGTTACATTAAGCTCATTTGGAGGCACATTTATCATGTCTGCATTTATTTGATAGCGGTGGCATTTCTAGACATACTGGATGCAGTATGTTTCTATAGTCATCCAAAAGTAACCAGCCCGGAGTATCTTCTTTTCTAAGACAAAACCGTTCATATGTGGACTGCAAGTCCCAACGTGAATTTCTTCTAGTAGTTTGGATGCTTCCTTTGCGTCTACACACCTTAGTAGTCCCAGATCAGGAGTCCTCCGATATAGGATTCTTCTGCTGTGAAAGAAGTTGTTGAACAATATCCGCATTGTGCATTTCTAAGTATGATTGGAAAGCTCCAGGTATTCTCCTTTTTCCAAATATTCCTTGATATCCTGAAACCAAGGCTTTCCATCTGCTTCCTCTTCGACATGGTCGCAATAAGCTGGCTGATTATGAATTTTCACTGGAATGGGATCAATGAAATTCTTGTTTGGATGTTGTATCATAGATGACAAGGTAGCCAATGCATCGGCGAACTCATTCTGGATTCTGGGAACATGTCAGAATTCTTCTTTGTGAACCTCTTCCTCAATTCCTGTACCTGATGCAGATACGGGAGTATCTTGGATTTCTTGTTTTCCCATTCTTCTTGTACCTGATGTATAAGTAAGTCTGAATCTCCAATTACTAGAAACTCTTGCATGTTCATGTCAATAGCCATCTTGAGTCCTAGGATGCAGGCTTCGTATTTGGCCATTTTGTTGGTGCAGGGGAATCTGAGCTTGGCAGACACCGAAAAATGCTGATCGATTTCTGACACCAAGACTACTCTTATGCCAACTTCTTTGAAGATTACTGCTCTATCGAAGAACATTCTCCAACCATTATAGGATTCCACAGTATCTTCTCCCATGAATAGTACCTCTTCATTGGGAAAAAATATTTTCAACGGTTCATATTCTCCATCCACGGGGTTTCCAGCAAGGTGGTCTGCCAACGCTTGTCCTTCGATCACCTTCTGAGTTATGTACATAATATCGAATTCACTCAGCAAGATTTGCCACTTGGCTAGCTTGCCAGTGAGCATGGGCTTCTGGAAGATGTACTTTAAAGGGTCCATCCTTGATATGAGATACGTGGTATAGGCACAGAAGTAATGTCTTAGCTTCTGAACTACCAAAGTCAAAGCACAGCAGGTGCGCTCTAACAGAGAATACTGGGCTTCATAGTGAGTAAACTTCTTGTTGAGATAGTAAATGGCATGTTCCTTTCTCCCTATTTCATCATGCTTCCCCAAAACACAACTGAAGGCTCCATCTAGTACTGCGATGCAGAGTAGTAGGGGTATACCTAGCTCGGGCGGATCTAAGACTGGTGGTGTTGATAGGTATTCCTTGATTCTATTGAAGGCCTTCTGGCAATCATCGGCCCATTTGGTAGCGGCGTCCTTCTTCAACATCTTAAATATTGGCTCACAGATAACTATAGGATGTGCTATGAACTGGTTGATATAGTTAAGTCTTCCCAAGAAACTCATCACATTTTTCTTGTTCTTTGGCAGTGAAAGTTCCTGAATGGCCTTGACTTTTGATGGATCCAATTCTATTCCTCGACGGCTCACAATAAACCCAAGAAAATTTCCGGCGGGAACCCCAAATGCACACTTTGTGGGATTCAATTTTAGGTTGTACTTTCACAATTTGTTGAAGAACTTCCTCAGATCTTCCATGTGATCAATGAGCTTCTTGGACTGGATGATGACATCATCCACATATACCTCAATTTCTTTGTGTATCATATAGTGAAAAATGGTAGTCATGGCTCTCATATAGGTGGCCCCTGCATTCTTCAGGCCGAACAATATCATTTTGTAACAATACATTACCCACGGAGTAATGAAAGCCATTTTCGCAGCGTCTTCCTCATCCATCCAGATCTGATGATAACTGGCGAAGCAATCAACGAATGACTGTAACTCATGCTTAGCGCAATTATCGATAAGGATGTGTATGTTTGTCAAGGGAAAGTCGTCTTTTGGACTGGCCCGGTTGAGATCCCGGTATTCGACATAGACTCTTACCTTCCCGTCCTTCCTTGGTACTCGTACAATGTTGGCTAACCATGTCGGGTATTCTACTACCCTAAGAAACTTAGCTTTGACTTGCTTAGTGACTTCTTCCTTGATTTTCAAACTCGTATCAGGTTTGAACTTCCTAAGCTTCTATTTTAACAACGGACATGTTGGATCTGTTGGTAGTTTATGGGCCACGATAGATGTACTTAGATCAATCATATCATCATATGACCAGGTGAATATGTCCTTATATTCCCTTAGAAATTTTATGTATTCCTTCTTTTCTGATGGCCACAAATGAACATTGATTCGTGTTTCCTTGATATTCTCTGCATCTCCCAGGTTAACAATTTCTGTCTCATCCAGGTGGGACCTGATCTGTTCTCAAAGTTCTCAACTTCTTTGACGATCTCTTTTGGTATATCATCTTCTTCCAAATCAATATCTGTTTGTTACATTATCTCATTGCATGTCACAGTCATTGGTTCATCAAGATAAATAATAGTAATGTTGTATAAGTAAAGTAATGAGAGAAAAATAATAATGAGTGCTGATTCATAAGAAAAAAATTAAATGCTTTGATAACTTCCATAACTGTTTTGAATATTGAAGATCTTATTGCGGAAATCAAAATACAAAAAGAAAATCATCTAGTAAAAAAAATAAAACAGTGCATGATGCTTGTTTTATCCTTGCTACCCCGAGGCTCGCTGGGCTCTGGTGGTCCTGATGGTCCATTTGTTTAGGTAGGCTCCTCTACTCAAAGCTTGTATAGAAGGACCTTCCTCCCTCTCCTCCTCGAAAACAACACAGCAGTCCATGTCATTGTCTTCTAAGAACAAGTTCTCACCGCGGAAAGTGCCCCCTCTTCATCTGTCCCATAAACAATGTTAGCCTGTTGGAAAGTCTGCTCCAAAGGCAGTATTGGCTATTCCAGTGGGTAGTAAGGACCGTGCCATAGTGGCGACCAGTTGTTAAATTCTTTCCAAGTGTACTCATATCCCAGACCGAAAGTAGTGTCGTGCTTCTTGAACTTTATGGGTTTAGCAATCCCCTGGAGGTTCTTGCCAAGCCCCTTGCCAGGTTCGTACCCAAGCCAGTTCAATATGCTCTCGATATTGTTGTCCCACCATTTTTCTTTGTCAACAACATTAACTCGCTCGATATGGTGGTAGGTCTCTCCACCCAACTTTTTTCTTCCCCTTATGGCCAGAATGGCCTGACGATGTATATAGGATTGCTGCCATCACCGTGAATGATCCCTTCCTGGTGATTCCACTCAAGTTTTATGGCCCGATGTAGTGTCGAAGCCACCGTGCTCGTAGAATGAATCCAAGGGCGTCCTAACATCAGGTTTTAGGATGCTGGCACATCTTTCACTTCAAAGTCAACCTCGAACCAAGTTTCTCCCATTTGAAGACACATGCTAATTTCACTGATGGTGGACCTCTAGGGTCCATCAAAATCTTTCACGTTGATCGCTCTTTCTTTTATATCGTGCAGCCCTTTACCCAACTTCTTAAATGTTATCAATGGACATATATTAACACTGGATCCCCCATCAATCAGAATCCTAGTGATGAAGTAGTCTTCACATTGCATGGTGATATGCAATGCTTTGTTATGACCCAGTCCTTCAGTTGGCAGCTCGTCCTCATAGAAAGTAATTTTGTGGCTTTCTAACAGTTGTCCTACCATATTGGCCATTTCTCCGCCAGTGATGTTACTCGGCACATATGCCTCACTTAGTACCTTTAACATAGCATTTTTATGTGTCTTGGAGTTTTACAACAAAGAGAGGATAGATATCTGCATTGGTGTTTTGTTTAGCTGGTCAATGACTAAATACTCCTTGGTATGTATCTTCCTTCAAAGGTCATCTGGGCCTGTTTCAATGATGAGTTCCTGGTTGGAAGCTTGCTTACTTGACTCAGCTAAGTGCTCTGTGTATAGACTCTTCCAGTCCTTGTCATACCCTGTGCTATAATAGTCTCTTCGAACCTGACTTTGCCTTTCCTCCTAGCCTCATGCATATAATCCCAAGGAATAGCCTTTGTATGGAATGATGGGACGGTGGTCACCACCACTGGAATTGGTGTGGCTACCTTTACTTCAAATGGGACATGTTCCTTGGGTGGTAAAATTGTAACCTCAAACGGTGACGGCGCTTTGGCTAATGGTGTTGCCTCAAACTCAAGCAGGATAGACACGTCTACCTTAGTGATCTTAGATGGTTGAATCTGGACCATGATGGGGTTAAGAGTAACTGCTAGCTTCTTTGGATCATCGCCTTCTGCGATCAACCCAATGGATCCCTCGGGATCCCAATCATCCTCTATTTCAATCATATAAACACCCCCACCCTTGTGATCTAGTAAGGGGTTGTTGCAAACATTCAGAGCGGCTTCATTTGCTACAATGACCTTATTATCAATTACAGACTGTATCTTGTCCTTTAGAGAGCGGCATTTGTCGATGGTGTTTCCCTTCATGCAAGAATGGTATGCCCAAGATTTGTTTGGTTTAACCCACTGAGAAGGGTTCTCAAGGGTTGAAGCAAGGATGGGGGTGACATAACCGGTAATTTTGAGTCTCTCATATAGCTAATCAATGGGTTCGGCAATGGCTGTGTATTATTTTGGGGGCCTTCAATCAAAGTTTGGTTGGGGCCTAGGAAAGTTTTGGCGTATGGGGGTGATCGGTAATGAGATGGTTGGCACTGTAGGCTTGGTATAAATGTGCGGGTTGGGAATATCTGGCGATGTAGGTTGATATGTGGGAGGTAGAGGTGACTGATAAGTCGGTGCTGGGGGTTGGTAGGAAGGTTCCTGGTAATTTGGAGCTGACTGATATGTGAGTGGAGGCATAGGGTAGGTTTGGTATTTGAGGGGAGACTTGGTCCTTTGTGCGACTATTACGGCCCCCACGTCTCTCTTCTTAAACACACCACCAAACTGCAAGGCCTTATTTGTGGCTTGCAAGTCCTCAAAGTTTGTAACCATGCCATTTTTTATACCTTCTTCAATGCGCTCACCTAGATTGATGATGTCGGAAAACTTAAGACTTTGAATCAACATTAGCCATTCATAATATTGCGGGTCCTGGACCCAAAAAAAGAAATTTTTTCATCTGTTCCTTCTCTAATGCAGGTCTGACCTTAGCGGCTTCCGACCTCCAGCGAGTAGCATACTCGCGAAATGTTTCTGTAGGCTTCTTCTTTAGATTTTGAATATAGATTAAATATGGTGCATTTTCTGTGTTAAATCTGAACCTGTCCATGAAATCAGAAGCCATACTTACCCAATTTGACCATTTCTTAGGATCTTGGCTGATGTACCAGGATAGTGCATCTCCCATCAGACTCCTTATGAATAGTTTCATGCGGATCCTTTCGTCCTTTCCTACTCCGACCAGCTTGTTGCAGTATGTTCTTAGATGGAACCTCGAATCACCTGTACCGTTAAACATCTCGAACTTGGGAGGTTTGTACCCCTCTGGCAATTTAACATCTGGTTGTATGCAGAGATCTTCATAGTTCAACCCTTCAATACCTTTACTTCCCTCAACGCCTTGGCTTCGGCTAGTTAATTTCTTAAGCTCTTCAGCCAAATTCCTAATGAGTGAATCCTTCTCCTCAGACTCAGCGGTGTAGGATATAGGTTGGGCAGAGAGTGGCACGGTCTCCACGTAAATGTTGTTGTTGTAGGTGTGGAAGTGGTCATTTACGGAGTCTTGTGGTTTGGGTATGAGTAACGAATTGTTGTTTGGAGTGCTACAAGTGTTGCATTGATTCGTTATTGGAATAGCGGGACGATTTGGTTGCTTTTATGGAGGTGTGGGATTTTGACCGTTGGGGAAGATGGTGTCTGGCATGCTGAGGGAGAAGGATAGGTTGGCCAGGTTCCGAACCTGATCAAGCTCTTCTTGGAATCTCAACAGCTTTTGTTCGAGTTGCGATGCATTTTCCTTCGAAACCTGAGTACCCTGACCATGAGTGACCTCTACCCATTCAGTTGAGTTCTCCTTTCTGCGTTGTTCAAATCTTCCATCCTGCCCTTGTTTTGTTCTTAACAAGACTTACAGGAGGAGTGGTTGGAGGGCCCTTGGATCTTGTGGAATAGGATGATGTTGCCAGAGTGCTCGAACTAACCTTTGGGGAGGGGAATAACAAGACAAAAAATAAAACAAAAAGGTAACCAAGTTAGTGAGGATCATAAAAAAAATGTTGTAATATTTAAACACATAGTGCGGAAATATAAAGCGTGTCCTAATTTGGGAGCCTCATTGGGCCCGAGGTAGGCCTAGCGACAAGTTTATTTGGAGAACTTAGGATGCTAAATGCCTCATTTTATTGATAAAAAATAGACGAATCCCAAAATTACACTAAATAAGCAAGAAATAAAATTCAATAATGGCCATTTTATCTTATTACATTTTATAAAGCAAAAAGGCAATCTCCTATCTATTTGGTCCCAGAAGGACCTTCCCCAGATTCGGTATCCCTGGCTCCATCGAACAGCTTTCCCAACTCGCAAATTCCCAGCAATAGATAGGCCCTGTCTAGGTGTCCGCCTTCGGTTCTTTCAATATTTTGGCAATCTTCGACCCTATTGAGAAACTTCTTCTCCAACTCCACTATGCCTCGCTCAAAGTATCCCAGTCGCTTGTTGGCACTGACAGCCATGTCCTTCCACTCCTCAATTACCAAATCCACATTCTTTGGAAATGAAAGACCCCAGGCCTACGAGTACTATAATCTTCTAAGAAGATTACTACATGAGAGTGATCAGAGGATACTCTAACTTCTCGATGGCTTCTTGTATCTCACAGTGCTCGCTTTTGCACTCCCGAATCCTCTTGCGCAGTTGGTTGTATTTGACATGTGCCTCAGCTTTTTCATGTATGATTTGTGACCGCGAACAAACCCAAGCTAGCCCAGACCATCATGATTATCCTCCAACCAGCCTGAATAGTAGGGAGCACAATCAGTATGGTGTCTATCTGGCTCAATGGTATCTCTCCCCATTACAATCTTGCAGTGCCACATATGCTGAGTTTGGAACTTGTAAGGACTATTATCATCCTGGAACTCAGCCTGGAAGTGACTCATCTTGTCAACCCTGGGTACAACCTGCTTTCTACCAGCTTGCCTCAACACTTGGAGAGGGACGTAAGGGTATGTTCCTCTCAGGCCGATCAATATCAGGAAAGGTGCATCTATGGATCGGTGATGAACTCCTCGGTCGGAAACCACTCGAACATCCATTATAACTGGTCCTCAGTCAGATTTTTGAAAAGTTCGACCCATTCTCTAGCATTCTCTGGTTGGGCAAACATATTGGGCATGTAATTCATTCGCTTCGAATGATGGAAAGCGATATGATCATCCCAGTCCCTTTGTTGAATCTCTTGTCGGTATTCACCTTTTTGGAGATGCTCTATGAGCCAAAGTTGAAGTAGTAAATTGCAGCCTTCAAAGTGTTTGGCTCCCTGTTGACACTTCTCTAGGGCACGGTATATTTCTACAATGATCATTGGAATAATGCTGAATGGTTTCCCGCCAAGTACTTCTATTATGGTCTTAGCTACTATTGTCGGTCTAGTGTGTATTCTTGCTTTCTTTATTTGAAACACGATCAACCTCAGGAAACCAAAGATGAATACAAAGACCTTTCGATGAATGTGCCCTAATGATGTCATGCCAAACTCATCAGGATAGGTACGATAGGATTTGCTGTGACCGTACCTCTCATACAAATAGTCAAAGGGGATATAGGATTCTTTCAGATATGTCAGTTCTTGATTCTGTTTCAGGACCATCATTTTGGGGAAGCCCCTGCCTTTGCGGTTCTCAGGCATCAACAAACCCGGAGTTTCCTACACTATACCGGCCAATCATCTTATCTCCTCTAGAAAGGGTGTCATTTTAATGTCTCCGAAGCGGAATACTGCCCTCTCATAATCCTAGAACAAAGTAGCAGCTTCTATGATCTTGTTGTTGGGTTGGATATCCCGGAGAGAAGGTAGGTTTCCCAAATATTTCCGAACAAGGGTTTGATCACTAGAGTGAAGATCTTTCCACCAGCTAAGCAGTTTTGTGTGGATGTTGGTGACCATGCAGAATCTAGGAACTTCGTGCCTCATATTTCCGCAAGACAAAGAAGGTTAGGCCCTTGCCCCTACCGGACTCGGCTATTTAATACCAATAATTAGCATGAAGCATTTAGTTCTCCAAATAAATGCACAAAAGATGGTAGTGTCTCTTTGGGTTTAGGGAAACCAAAGTGGACTTTGGACAAGGCTATCTTAAAGAGTCATTATGCGAACAATATAACTGACTCAGTTAGGTTAGACAATGAAACAGAGTAAGGTTTCTATGGGGTTTTAGACTGGTACCCTTGAGCGGACAACTAAAGAGGGAAAGGCATAGAACCATCGACTACACCGTTAATCGACTGGTTTTACTGCAAATATGCTTTTCCAAATTCAGGGGGTAATAATATAGGAAGAGCGCAACCACTCATTATAAGCATTGCTATGGTATTTGTTTGGCACGAGTGGAATATAATGTTGAGCATGACTATGCAATAATTAAAAAATATGTTATCACGTATTTGCATGTTTAAGAAAATAGTAAATACAACATTTTATAACAGTAAAGTAGTGTGCATGGGGAAATCAGGAGACCGATTTTCCCTCGACATAATGCTTCGAAGAACAAATCTCGAAGGCAAGGGATCTTGGTTCGGTGACTTCCCTCGAGATTTGTCGATACCTTGCCCAGATCGAGCATCAGCCAAGGCCCCGATGAGTGAAGATATCCCCCGAAAGATGTATCCAGGGTCCATAAGACTTGTCCAAGCGGC
Organism: Nicotiana glauca; assembly: GCA_026770625.1. Lineage (NCBI taxonomy): Eukaryota > Viridiplantae > Streptophyta > Magnoliopsida > Solanales > Solanaceae > Nicotiana > Nicotiana glauca. The sequence goes on along the minus strand of MDKF010668653.1, from coordinate 30,449 downwards.
TCGACGCCAGTCTTCCTACAACATAAGAAAAACAAGTTGTCACATCTCATTCTTTTATTGCACTCTGCATTCCGTACTAAATTGGGATTTCCCTTTTCTATAAGAGAAGGGCCACCAACGCCTTGTAAAATATCCCCAGCTATCTCACAAAAAGAGCAATAATATTCTCCCTCCCTCTTTCTCTAATCTCTCTCTCTGGTCTAAATCATATCGATTGTTAGATATTCTCTTGGTTTGTCAAATAAGCATACTCTAAGATCGCCTTAGTACTTTATTGTTTCTCCGATCGTTCTTCGTTATTTTGCTCAAAATTATAGAGCCTTACTTACTTATATCTTTATTTGTTATCCCCTTCCCAAATACCTTCGATAAGCCCGAGATAGGCTCGAGGCTCAGCTCCGATGTACCTACTGGTCTGCTTTGCACCTGGGTAACGTTCCCTTACTGGTTCGATTACTGCTTTGGTTAACTCGATCTTTACCAATTTACTTCATGTCTTAGTACTAGCCACTCTTGTAAACTAGCTCAAGAATAGATCACGTATTTTTATAATCCCATTTACAAATATAATTATTGTTACCATTTCACGGTAAATAGTTTGGCACCCACCGTGGGGCTAAAAATAATAGTGATTATTCTCTTGTTAGTTTCGTCACTCGAACGCACGATATCTTTCACACTTTTCTTGCTTGAGAACTCTTTGATTGCAGGTCAAAATGCCCGGCTAGATAAATAGGGTTGAGAAAAACAACCTCGAAGACCATGGGGAAAATACTATGGCCATCCTGGCCGTCGGAGCACCTCTGCAGAATCCTGACGACGTTCCCAAACCAATCCTAGTGGATACAGATTCATAGGACACTCAGAAATTAGATGAAACTTCTCACACCGACAGGAGCGTACGACATAGCGACCAACAAGAAGCACAAAAGACCCCAGCACGGGAAGAACAGGAAGTTAGTTTTCATGTTATCTTTGAAATGTTGTAGGCACAGCAACTAGCCATCGCTCAATTCAAAACCATCCATGAACCCCCAGTATAGTGGCACCGGATACAGCTCCCCCCGCCGAACGAGTGCTTGAAAGATCAAGCAACAACAGGTCAGTGATTAACCCCGCCATCGTAAAAATGCTCGATGACCTCACCAAAAGGATCTAAACGGGAGAGAAAATGACTACAGCCAACGATAAAATGGTCGAGACCTATAACTCTAGGGTCGATCAGATCCCAGAAACTCCTCCGGTCCTTAAGGGTTTAGATTCGAAGAAATTCATTCAAAGGCCATTCCTCAAAGATGCAGCCCCGAAACCTATCCCGAAGAAGTTCAGAATGTCGGAACTCCCTAAGTACAATGGCACCTCTGACCTAAACGAACACGTCACCGCGTATACCTGCGCAGTAAAAGGTAATGACATAAAGAGCGACAAGATTGAATCTGTACTTCTAATAAAATTCGGAGAAACAATTTCAAAGGGGGCCATGATGTGGTACCATAACCTGGCTCCCGACTCCATAGATTTATTCGCCGTGTTAGCAGACTCTTTTGTGAAAGCACACGTCGGAGCCATTAAAGCAGCGACAAGGAAGTTTGACATCTTCAAAATCAAGTAGAGAGAGAATGAGATGCTGCGGGAATTCGTGTCCCGATTCCAGATGGAGGGGATGGAGCTACAACCACTCTCTGATGATTGGGTGGTACAGGCCTTCACCCAAGGCCTAAACAAACGGAGCTCCATGATTTCGAAATAGCTAAAACAAAATCTGAACGAATACCCGGCCATGACCTAGTTAGATGTCCACAACCGGTACCAATCAAATATCAGGGTAGAGGATGATCAGGTGGGGGGCCCATCTAGCTTAGTATACCCAAACAGACTCCTGGCAAAATAGACGAAGCCAAGCAAAGAATGGTATCAACCGTACCTCGAAGGCGTTGGATCAAGGATAGGATCCTCAACCGTACCTGCCCCGCAACGATTGTAGGATGGATCAAGGATAGGATCCTCTAATGATCATCAACAGAACCAGATTTGATCGAAATATGGCACCAGTCAATGCAAACCATTTGTCGGAATACAATTTCAGCGTCGACGTATCAGACATCGTGTTCGCTATCAGCAAAATTCGGGATGCAAAATGGTCTAGTCCAGTGTAGTCAGACACTTCGCAGAGAAATTACAACTTGACATGTGAGTTCCACAACGCACATGCCCACCGGACCGAGGACTGCCATCAACTACGAGAAGAAGTAGCCCGACTACTCAGCAAAGGGCACATTCGGGAATTCCTCAGTGATCGGGCAAAAAATCAGTTTCGAGATAGGGAGACAGACAAGAAGAACGAAGTAAATGAACCACAACACGTCATTCACATGATCATGGGGGCGCCGATACCCCACTGGAACTCAGGATAAGGAAAACAAATATATCCATCACCAGGGAGAAACGGACTCGGGGATATATCCCCAAAGACACCCTTACCTTCAGTAAAGAAGACATAGATGCCCTATCTCAACCCTACAATGACGCCCTGGTAATTTCCTTTCTTGTAAATTCTTTTCGGATAAAACATGTACTCGTGGATCCAGGTAGCTCGACCAATATTATTAGGTCAAGGGTGGTACAACAACTTGGTTTAACTGATTGGGTCATGCCTGCCACTCGAGTCCTCAACGGGTTCAACATGGTGAGGTAAACGATGAAAGGAGAGATCGTCATACCCATCACCGTGGCCAGCACAACCCAAAATAGCAACTTCCATGTCATTGAGGGAGAGATGTGGTTCAACGCTTTGTTCGGATGACCATGGATAAATTGCATGAGAGCAGTACCATCCACCCTCCACCAGATGATAAAATTCCCAACAAAGGACATAATTAAAATCGTCTATAGAGAGCAACATACGGCAAGGGTAATGTTCATGATACACTATGCACTCTCGGCCCTCGTACCTTCGCCTTCGAATAAGACCACAGGCGAATCAGATCTCAACACTAGTTAGGTTTGACAAAACGCAAAAATAGAAATCCATATCGCATGCCCAACCTCAAGCGAACGAAACAAGTCAGCTCCAGAGCACCGCCCATGTATCCCAAGGTACCGCCATTTCGTTTATTTTATTTTCAAGATATAAATTAGCCCTCGTGTAGGCACTCAACCGAAGATATCAAAACACTGGCATTGTCCGAAGACATGGAGACCTCCCAAAAAAGGTGCGCCCGTTGCACTCTTTTCCATGGGCCGAGTTTTTTATCCCAAAAAGAAGAAGGGTTTTTACCGGCAAGGTTTTTAATAAGGCAATGCCCGCGAAGCTACCAGGAGAGAAACTCCATAAAATCATTTGAAGCCATCCTTACGACCAACTTTCAAAGCAGCTAGGAGCATTCCCCCTGGAATCCACCGGACTCATGGGAACGCCAAACAAAGGTCCCTGCTGGGAAATGATGTACCAGGCCAAAACAGTCAACATAGCCAAACCTCGCTAAAGCGAGAGCATGTATTATTATATCGGGCAATCGGAAGTACCCCCCTTCTTTTATAAGAAAAGAGAAAGGCTACTAATTAAGAATAAAGCAACATGAAAATCAGCAAAGCAATTCGACTTGGCCTAAGAACTAGTCGATCTAGCACGATTTCATGGTTATTGCATCAATGGATCAGAGTATATCTCCAACGCCTTGCTCTCCAAAAAGAAACAACTCGCAACACACTCCTGATAGAGTCTTCTCCATCAAACACGTCCCGAAACACTCGGAGACTAAAAATGATTCAGCATCCGCCCTACCTCGGGGTCAGAATTTTGGGCTCATATAGCCCTCGCAAATGTGACTTTGGGTTCGCTAAAGGTTGTCTTTAAGCTTTAGTAAAACACGGCGACTCGGAAAATCATTGCCAATCGCATATACTAGAAAATCCAAAATTGTAAGACCCCTGGGGCAGCCTCGGCAACACCAGATTTTTTCTCCATACACTGTAAGACCTTAACAGGCATAAAAATCCCACAGTTTAGGTTGTACGTCGCATTTGTAAGAATCCCTAAAGGGCATACCCTCGGTGTAGACACTTAAAACTACTTCTCGGGATAAAAAATGGTTCCGTCCATACGCACATGGCTCAGGTCAAAACGGTTACTTTAGCATAAAAATGCAACTCAGGGACGCCCGACTATCGCTAAAAATCATCCGAATCTACTTCGGAAAGAACCGGTTAAAAATAGGCTTCCCTCAACAGGAAAAAAATGAATCTCTACCATATCGACTCCAAAATCGCAAAAACATCGATATACTCAACCTATGAGCTATGAACCTTCCGAGGTGCTCAAAACATCACCGACTACGACTTGAAATTGAGGTTCTTTCAGACCCAACAATGGGTCGGGTAAAATAATCAATAAGACCTTAATGACAGGAAAAAAATCCTAAAAAATGCCTCCGGGCCTCACATCAAAAGGTCTCTACGACCATACAGTGTAAGAGCCATTATCGCCAGCTTGAAAACTAATAATTTGAGGATTAAAGTGAGCTCGAATCGTAACCCAATTCAGAGACCGGATCCAAAATAGTTAACAAAACAAAGCCTCCATGCCTCATACTAAATGGTCTCAATGAACAAGCAACAGAAAGGCCACCGTCACTGGTCGAGAGCTCAAATGAGATTTAAGGGTCGATTACACCTCAAGCCACAACGCCACTCGGAGATTGGACCCAAAAATCATAACACCAACCAGAACTTTCAGAAATACTAAAGGGTCAATTACAGCTCGAATCGCAACGCGACTTGGAGACTGGACCCGGAAAATCTCCAAGCCCCAAGGGTAGAAAATAAAAATCATTATCGCCAGACCGAACGGGCTCGAGGGAAAGTTAAGCTCTAGTCGGATCCCAACTCGTAGACTGAACCAGAAGGTAGTCAAAAAATGCAAGCCTAGGGGCTAAATCGGGATTGAATCGGTCTGGTGAAAAAACTCTAGCAAGCAGAAATGCAAAAATTACAAGTTGCGGGGTTCCCCCACCTTATTATTACATGTCAATAACAAGGCACAATCTCGGCATGCATCGTATGGTGAGATCTATATATGTATTACAAAGCAAAGAAGGCAGCGAATGCTTGTTCCCCTTTTATTTCACTTTTTTGCAGCTACGGCCCATCGGCCTCCTCCTTATCATCAGATATCAGAAACTTGGCATTAAACTCCGCTCCTTTGGCGTGTCCAATCTCCTCCGAGAGATCGAATCCTCTACTATGAATCTCTCCAAGGGTCACTCTTCGAGATTTGTATCTCTCATAATCCCTGCTATTTCCTGCACGATCAACGGCCTTCTTCTGCTCGGCCCTAACAATAGCAGCGCTCTTTGAATAGGCTGCTATCTTTGCCCCGCCCGATCAAAAACAATAAAGGTGTCAAAGAAGCAAAACTCTAAACCCTTTCTTATATATATACCATACATGAAGGGCGCCCTCTCTATCTACAGGCACCCTACAACCATATCAAAAACAAAAGGGTAAAGTCAACACCACGCACCAAAAGGAATATAGCTTGTCGAAGTTCATCCTCTACGACCTCAGCGAACTACAATCAAGCTCCGTGATTATCCTCCTGGCCCAAGCCAATTCTTTCGGGAAAAGGAGCCCTCTGTACCAGCCTGATCAGAATAATCTTTTTCGAACGCCACAAAAAACCATCTTTATAGTTACCCTTCAACCATTGGGCCACCTAGTTGAAGACTATTTTGGATTATCCAGAGCGAAAAACCTCTCAGCCTGATGTATCTCGAGATACCCCAAGACCGAACCTGAAGACAATTCAACCTCAAATATGCCTAAAGGGACGGCCCAAACAACGCTATTGACGGTCAAGACAAATCCCCAGGCCGCACACCCGCAAAATCACTTTGGCCTATGAGCACAAAGGGTCATCACCTTCCACCCATGTAGGCGGGTAAGAGCTGGGAGGCCAATCAAAGCTCGGCCTGTAATGTGACTTGGGGACTAATTCCAAAACTGATTTACACGATCGAGAGAAATGACAGAAAAAAAGTACTAAAGGGATAAAGCTTTAAAATTCTTCTTTTATTACATGCAAAAAAACATTCCCCACCTACAGGCACGCCCTGCGCGCTGAAAACAAGGTCACAAAATGATGGAACCTCTATTTTTGCAACAAAGGGCTACAACTCATCGAGATCGCCTTCTGCAACATCCACAAGGAGTGACCAAGTGTCACCCTCATCCACCCTTCCTTGGGCCAATTCCTCCGAGAGAATAAAGCCCCTTGCTCCAGCTTCCTCGAATACCTCTCTCTAGGATAAGCAGAGAACATATTCCTCAATACTCTTCTCGTGATCAAGGGCTCGCCTCAACTCAGATTGAGCATCAGTAGCTTTCTTTATGCAAATCTCCATCTCGTGACCAGCCCTGGTTCGTCTTAATGTCGCTTCCGCCCGAGCATCGATTATCTCGGCCCTGACTTTCGAGAGATCAGACTCAAAATCTCTCAATCATACCCGCCTGAACCTTGGTATTATCGTGGTTCATATTGAGTTAAAACTCGAAGGCAGGGATCCTAGCCAAGACACTCATCTCCTCTAATGCTTGAACCTGCACTTGAGCCCTTAGCTCCCCGCATGTAATTCCAGGCACGGACGACATCGCCCTTAGGTACTCTGAAACCTCCGCTTTTTACTACAACTAAAATAGCAAAAACAAAAGGGAAAAACTAGCCCTAATGGCGAAAAGTGACAAACTGTGCACTACAAGACACCTGCTCCACTAGATAGAATTTTTTCAAATCAGGCCCAAAATTATCTGAGGCTTGGGTCCTAAACGTACCAGCCCAGATCTAAGGCCACCACAAGCCTACAAAAGGAAGTTTTAGGTACAAGAAGGAAAATGCAAGACATACCCCTAAGGGACATCTCCTTATCCCTATAAATAAGTGGAAGAGGGTTTCAGAAGAGCAATATAATCGGCCAACACCAGAAGGCATAACTCGCCTGAAGTCTGACATGCGCTTTCCCCAAGCAAACGACTATTTGCGACAAACTCCGACTACCCCCTAAAGTAGGCGCAGGCAGCCTCACATTATATTTAAAAACAACAATGAGTTCAAAAGGCAGCCTAGGGGCATCAGCCTCGGCACCATCTCCAGCATCGGAGCTATAAGTCAGCCCTACGACCCCGTCATGGAAAAGTCCCAAAAGACTAAGCGACGTCCTCGAAAACATGAGACCAACACACAAGGGCCCTGTTGAAGGAAATTAGCAAGCCTCCTCCTAAAAGACTGCCATAAAGCCCAAAGTCACTACCCATACCTTCGAGGTAAGGATCCGGCGATACATAGTTTCTTATCCTATGCGAGATACACAGTTTCCCCCACGAGGCCATCTCTCATCGGTTGAAAGCTCCAAGCATCATCTCTCATAGGATACAAAGTTTCTTATCCTATGACCTCAAAAACAACATCTTCCAAGTCCAGCCCCCACAGGGATCTTATCCCAATCTTCCCATAATGGCATCTTTAAAAGGAAGCTGGGAGAAGAGAAAAATGACAAGGGGGATACCAGAAGAAGGCGAGAAGTGGATGGGCGAAAAATTTGGCTAGCACAGACTCTACCAACATGCTTACCTCAAAGCCACTTCTTGAGATGTCACCTCGGCCTGAGAGGCAACGGCCGAGTTAAAACTATCACGACCCCCTAGAATCCAAAGGGGGTATAATACGCCAGGCCGAGGAAGGACGGTGAGTTGTGGTGTATAATCCGAGCCCCCTCTTGAGCAGTGATGGATAATCCGAATCTTTCTCCAGGTCAGAGTACATAAACCTCCCACGTCGCCATACCAAGCCAACAGGGATAGCAACAACAACAACAATATCGTAGCGGGAAAAGCCTATCCCGCCAGAGAAAGATCAAGAGCTGACCCATGCGTATCTGACATACGATCTTAAGGCCATAGGCCTCAAATATTGCATAGCAACAAAGGCTGGAAAAATGGTAGGGAAGGCAGGAAAAGCATATATCGAATGGAGTTTGAATGAAGAACTGATCACAAAGAAGCCCCACATATATATAGGGAAAGCAAAGTGACCGACGGTGCCATTACCTCCCTTGAAAAACGTAACAACAGGCATAATTAATGTGTTCGTAGAAGCTAAAATGATAGCAACGAAACGGCAGCACGGAATGACAATAATAATTCGGACCTAAAGAGCGAGAAGTCATGATATTTCTAATAGTCCTGAGGAAGTGGGAAGAAAAAATGACTCAACTTCTGTGAAGAGAGGCTGCGCCATCACCATAATGTCATGCCGAGAGCCCAAGAGGAGGAGTGCTAAAAACATTTCTTATCACTTCATTCTAAGAAACGCGGAGACTATCTGTGCGCGGGGAAATCAAGAGACCGATTTTCCTTCGATATAATGCTTCGAAGAACAAATCCCGAAGGTACGGGATCTTAGTTCGTTCGCTTCCCTCGAGATATACCGATGCCTTGCCTAGATCGGGCATCAGCCAAGGCCCCGATGAGCGAAGATATCCCCCGAGAGATGTATCCAGGGTCCATAAGACTTGTCCAAGCGGCTCAATGCCAGTCTTCCTACGATATAAGAAAAATGCGCTGTCATATCTCATTCTGTTATCGCACTGTGTATTCCGTACTAAATTGGGGTGTCCCTTTTCTATAAAAGAAGGGCCACCAATGCCTTGTAAAATATCTCCAATTATCTCACTGAAAGAGCAATAATATTCTCCCTCCCTCTTTCTCTAATCTCTCTCTCTGGTCTAAATAATATTGATTGTTAGCTATTCTCTTGCTTTGTAAAATAAGCATACTATGAGATAGCCTTAGCACTTTATTGTTTCTCTATTTGTTCTTCATTATTTTGATCAAGTTTAATAGTATAGAGACTTACTTACTTATATCTTTATCTGTTATCCCCTTCCCGAATACCTTCGATAAGCCCGAGATAGGCTCGAGGCTCGGCTCCGAGGTACCTACTGGCCTGCTTTGTGCCTGGGAAACATCCACTTACTGGTTCAATTACTGCTTTGGTTAACTCGATCTTTACCATTTTACTTCACGTCTTACCACTAACCACCCTTGCAAACTAGCTCGGAAATAGATCACGTATTTTTAGAATCTCATTTACAAATCTAATTGTTGTTACCATTTTCACGGTAAACAAGTAGCAATAAAGAAAAAAAAAAGAATGATAAGTCAGTTTTACCTTGTAAAAGAAATTAAATGCTTGAAGGAATTTAAACAGGTAATTGCATGTGAAGTGAAAGTACAAATTCACAAGTGCAATCTGAAATGGTAAAAGTCCAATTATCCCCAACAGAGTCGCCATGTTGTCGCGCCCCTATTTTCTTGCGATATCGGGTTTATGACATTTGGTATAGGACAACTCGTTCCTTTTGGGAACTGGATTTTTGTATTTTTTGAAGAGTCACCACCTAATGATTTATGGTTCATTAAGACACCTTCAAGGTTCATTTCTAAGTTCGCTTGATGACCACAGATAGGGCAAGGGCTTAAAATTATCCTAAGGGGAAGGTATTAGGCACCCCTCAAGATCCACTAGTGTGGTTCCCGGCCAGATAATTCTTTGTGAATTTGGTTCAATTGACATATAAACAGATAAGGCTCAAATAAGAGGGTATTTTAATAAACAATCATTTGAAAGGGCAATTAAGGCTGATTTTAAATAAGAAATTATAATGCTTTTAAAAGAAAAGGGAAATAAAGGAAAGCGGGGTCTTAGGTTTACTTGAAATATGGATCACGTCAATGCTATACCCGGTAATCACTCTTCAGAAGAGGGGCTACACGTGGTATTAGCACACCGGTCATCATATCCATATCTACCTTTTCCCACCACGTTTAAGGTACTAAAGTGCGGATTGGTCTCGACCACTATTGCATGATATTACCCGCACCATTCCTATCAGTGCCGGAGGCACTTACGACTACTAATCCTAAAAGGGAAGGGTATTAGGCTGACTTGAAGTTTCAAAGGTAAAAAATCTAAGGCAACATACAAAACATATAAAAGACTGCACATTCAAGGGGGAGGCACATAAACATATAAGGCTCAAGTATACCTCCTCAAACAAAATAATCCAATAGAATGACTTAAACAAAAAAGCAAATTTTGATTCTAAAAATACTTAAGGGAAGAGGAGATTATTATTGTTGTAGCAGGACTGGCTACTACATGACTCAGTTGGGAAATACGAATCAGGCCTGCCTGCTGGTTGTAGCAATTTACAAATAAGAGAGACGAGTCCAGTTTTATTATTACTACCTAAGGCTTGCCTAAGTGTTTTAGGTGAAACCCTAGGCACATGTATCTATTATTGATTTTGAGTGTAGTCACAACTTAAAGAGAATGGTTTGAAATCCTACATGCATGCTTGCTAAATCGTGTTAACAAGGAGAGATTAAGTTACTTAAGCAGTTATTTAGAATAGACTGATTCTTATTAGATTACTTGCATATGATAGGATCAATTATTGGTGGTTTTAAAATCTAGTGTACTGATTTTAATTGAACATCGTACTAATTTATAGCCGTTTAAATCCAAGAACATGATGTCTAAGTGATAACAAGTGTGCAGAATTCAAAATGAAGTCTTATATGCAGGTTATCTATATGTGAAGTTGAACATGCAAAATTTTGAATAAATAAACCTCTATAGATATGGTGTCTAAGGTGCAAAATTGAAAGCGTAGGGTGTAAAACAGTCCTATAGGCATGCTTTCTAAATGTAGTTTGAAGATGCAGAATTAAAATACCCTATAGGCATAGTTTCTAAATGCAGTTTGAATATGCAGGATTTATAGTAGTCCTATAGACATATTTTCTAAATGCAGTTTTTGAAGATACAAAATTAAAATACCCTATAGGCATCGTTTCTAAACGTAGTTTGAATAGGCAGAACTAAAAGTAGTCCTATAGGCATATTTTCTACCCTTGAACATGCATAATTACCCATCCTTTTTCACTAGCCATCCCTGTATTACAAATTATTACAAACCATAAGTACTGAATTACATCAAAAAAATACATAAAAATACAACAGAGGAAGCCTTATTCTTGGTTCCTCCCTGAGCTATGTAATAAACTGCATTAAGGTGCCATTGTTTCAAAGCCTTTCTTAGACTGGAGTATGTCAAAGATCCCTAAGGGTCTCAAGAGGACACAGGGTACTGCTCACACCCACGTTGCATTAATCAGATAGAGATAAGTGTAGTATCAAAATGCCAGCCCTTATGTGTCCAAGTTTAGAGGGAGTTCATAGGTCCCAAAGCAAGGATCACACAAAGGGGGGGGGGGGAACCTTAAGTCTAAGAAGATACTGGAAGTTCGGGAATAGAGTTTTACAGCTGAGGGGGAGTAAAGGATAAGGATAAAGGGTGGTAGGAAAATAGTAACTAGTAAAATATAGAGTTGATAACTTCATACAAGGGGGTCAGGGGTTGAGGATTCATGGCAAAGAGCCTGTGTACTTGGGGAAAGGCTAGCTTTGGGCATGCATAGTAATAGAAGATGATGGCATGCCTATGAGCCAACCAGAACACACAACAAATAGAGGAAACATGGAATTTATGATCCCAGAAGGATCAAGTTTGGGTCATGGACAACAATTTTTAATGTTTCCATGCCCCATACCAACCATAGTTGCCAAATACATTGGGTATGGGGATTTAAGGTGCACAAGCTATTATAAATAAGTAATAGAAACATTAATTCAGAACAAAAAAAAAGGCAGAATGCAGCATGCTTTAATAATGGGGCTTAGTCAAATACAAACAAGAGACAAACAAGAATGAAAGAACAATAAAGAAACATATTGTTGTTGATACAAAAAATTAGTTAGAACATACCAGTTAGAGAAGCAAAGTGTAGTAAAGAAAAGTAAGCAGAACTTCAAAGTATAGCCTTGGCTTTCAGCCGGCTAAACAGTTAGTAACATAAGTAGTAGTAAAGCAAGAGAGAGTTTTTGAGTGTAAGTGTGTGTTCAGAACTAAAAGTGTTCGTGTTTGAAAGAAGAGAAGTGCATGGTATTTATAGCTTTTGAAAATGGGTAAAAGAGAAGTAATAAGCCACAAACATGGAAAAAGTCACTATTCAGAATCAATTACACACATGATTGCCTTTAATTAAGGGATCACTTACTTAACGGGTAATGATAGGCTCATAATAAGGCAAGAAATCAATTTGTAGGAAAACTGACAGTTGCCATAAAAGAAGTAGTAAAACAATTGAGTAAGTAATCAAGTCTAAGTACATGAATATTCTAATTTTGGGAAGGGATTCAGTAAGGAAAATAAGGAAAAGAATCAATCAAAATTAACAGACGAGCGCAATTACAATTTTACAAATGAAAGGTTTGAAATTAGTCCAAGATGGAAGATCAGACAAGAAGGAAATTCAGCATATAAATAGAGGCCACCAATACTAAACATGTGAGGCCAAACTATGGCAAAGAGGAGCAACATGCAATAACAACACAAAGTTAGTAGACAACAAACCTTCAAAACATGATAGCCACATAGGTCAACTTCATTGACTTAGTAGTGAAGAAAAATAGAATATCAAAGCATGTGATGATCTCACAATAGCAGGTGAAGAAACCCCCCTTTGAAAAATTAGTGTTTCGAGCAAAATCGAGTTTTAGAGAAGATAGAAATCCAGAATCAGAAGAATCACATGAAGGGATAAGAGATTTTGAAATGAATAACTTCAAATCAATTCATGTACTTAAATAAACGGTCTCAAACTCAAAGCCATAGGGTTTCAACAATAGTAGAGTTCTAAATAAGGATAAACAAGCGAATCAGACAAAACTCAAACAAACAAGCATTCGTCTAATAAACACTCAAAACAAATTAGGGCTTTGAACATGCAAATCCAGGTAGAAGAACAATATAAGCAAGCACAGCAAAATCATGTTCAGAAAATCAGAGAAAAGTTTCAAAATTACTTAACAAGAAAACTCTAATCAGAAAAGATAAAGAGTTTTGAAAGCAGAGTTTTAAAAGAAACTTCAAGAAACATGCTTAGAACTTTAAAGCAAACATAGACCTGAAGCAGATCTAAAGAAATCGAAAAAACCTGAGAGCTTAGGGTTTCAGAAGAACCCAAAAGCAACGAGAAGGCCTTGAAAGCTATCAATCTAATCAAGAGAGTCAAAGATCTGACTCAAATGGTGATAGTTGACCGGAGAAATGCCACACATGACTGGAGAACAGCTATGAACTAACATCGAACACAGGCTGGATCAGAGTTCTTCATGGTCTGGCCTTGAAACCATAAGAAAAAACATAAAGGAGCCATGGAAGGCTGTCATAAGTCTCCGATGACCTTGGAAGGCGATAGGTTTACCCTTCTCTAATCTTGGTAATTTCGGATTTTGTGATGTTTTTTGATCATTTTCGAGTGGGCTACGTCCCGTTAGCATAAATTTATGGTTATGTTCTAATTTTGGTAGATTCAGAGCATCGGGAGATCAGTTCGAAGGGCAAAGGCATTGCGAGCTAAACTTCAGGCCAGATTGAGGTGAGTAATGATTTTAAATGTTGTCCTGAGGGTATGACACCCCAAAAATTCACAGCGTTCGGCTATGTTGAGGTGACACACACGCTAGATGACGAGCGCAGGATCATGCACCATTGGAGATTGTGACTTAGTCCATCCCGAATGACTATTTTATTGTGTATTTGATAGCTAATTGTTTGATATTATTATATTGTGGTCTAAAAGCCATATTTGGGCGTTGTGCCAACTGTTTGAACCCTTAGGGGTTTTTAAATGATATTTTTCCTCACTATTGATTTCACATTTATGCTCAGTCATGCTATATTTTCACTATTTTCAAAACTCAGCTATGTTATTCTATTTTAAACACATTAAATGATTTTTCAAAGATATTTGAGGTGAGCTTCATATTTTTCTGTTGCCGGAAGAGCTTATGAGATTTTAACTGAGTAAGGCCGAGGGCCTGTATTATGAGGATACTTTTGGGTCGGGCTGCACGCCGCACCAATGATATACTGATTATAATAAAGAGGCCGAGGGCCTGAGATTGTACGCCACGAGGTGTCTTGTGATTAATATGAGGTCGAGAGCCTGTTTATGAGCCACGAGATGGCTTAATATTACCCTTGGGCTGTAAGGGGCCCCTCCCGGAGTCTGTACACCCCTAATGAGCAGGGGGTACCCATTGTGATATGAGATATAGCCCAAGGGGATGGCATTGTTCTATGATATTGCCCGAGGGGTTGATTATGTTGTCACTGTGCCCGAAGGGCAGTTATTATGTTTTTACCTTTTCTAGTTGTTTTCCTAATATATATATATATATTGTTGACTGCTTAAAAGATGTTTATGAGTTTTCACTGCTTAATTATATTTACTGATTTTGTCATGCCTCTTTTAGCTTAATGTTGTGCCTTACTTGATTTTATATCGCTCAGTCTTCATTTATTTTTATTACTCACTTAGTTGGAGTACTCACTTTAATCCCTGCACCCCTGTGTGCATATTCGGGCGCTACAGGTCCTGCTACTAAGATAGTTCCAGCAGATCTTCAGAGATTTACTAGGTAGCTGCTCGACGATTCGCAGCCCAGTGCATTCTCATTCTATCTTGGCTCTTTCTGATTCTGTTATGTAGTAGTGAATTATACTTCATACTTCTAGTATTGTTTTATATGCTCATGGCTGGTGATACCCCGATGTCGGGCTGTGTTGGTTTTTATTCCATAAATTATACTGTTAAATGCTTATTCTGAGATTTTATTTCTGATTAAAGAGTTAGTGTTTATTATTATTAATTGTTTAAAATGAATTGGAAGTGTGTGGGCTGTCCTTATCTTCACGAGAGGTGCAATCAAGATCGGGTTGGGTTTAGGGTCGTGACATATGAGGAAGTAGTGTCCTCATCTTCTTAAGGGTCCGTATCAGCAGAGGAGTCAGCCCTCGACTTCAACTCCAATTGCTTCACCACCCGCTCAGGCAATCAGGGATGGGGGTCAGTCAGCCAGGGGTCTCCCTAGAGGGGGAGATCGATCAGATGGTGAATAGGCTCATTTATATGCAGTCCCAGCCAAACCAAATGTTGTTGCTTCAGATGCTATGATTACATGTATTGTCTTAGTCTGCCGCAGAGATGCCTTTGTATTATTTGATCCTAGTTCCACTTTTTCACATGTGTTATCATATTTTGCTCATTATTTGGATATAACCCGTGAGTCTCTTGCTTCATATGTTTGTGTATCTACTCCTGTAGGTGATACTATTATTGTAGACCGGGTATACTGGTCGTGTGTGGTGACTATTGGGGGTCTAGAGAGCCGAGTGGACCTCCTGTTACTTTGTATGGTGAATTTCGATGTGATTTTGGGCATGGATTGGTTATCTCCGTGTTGTGCTATATTGGACTGTCATGATAAGACAATTACATTGGCTATGTTAGGTGTGCCACGGACTGAGTGGTGAGGTTCAACTAATTTTGTCCCAGTAGGGTGATTTTATTTCTGAAGGCCCAGCGGATGGTTGGGAAAGGTTGTCTTTCATACTTGGCCTTTGTGAGGGATATCAGTACAGAGACTCCTAGTACTAATTCTGTTCCTGTAATAAGGGATTTTCTTGATGTATTTCCTGTAGACCTATCGGGCATGCCACCGTACAGGGATATTGATTTTGGTATTGATATGATATTGGGCACTCAACCCATTTCTATTCTGTCGTATTATATGGCACTTGTGAGCACGTGATATTTGCCCTATGTGAATTACTCCCATAAATTCAAGAGAAATAAATTTTTTCCATTATTTTCAAATTCGTAGATTTTTGCTAATTGCTTGCATTTGTCCGCGCATATTTAATTTTGTTTAATTCATAAAAAATACAAAAAAAAATATTGCATTTGCATTTAGGATTTAATTTTATATTTTTAGATTAATTAGTAAATTAATTAGCTTTATAAAAATGAGAAAAAATCACAAAATAGCTCATTTTTGCATTTTTAATTTGAGTTTTGAATTTTGGGAGTTTCTTTTAATTTGGTATTTAATTATTTGTGTAATTTGGTTTAATAATTAATTTAGGGTTAAATTTTAATTTGAAAAGAAAAGATTTTGAAATTGAAAAAAAAAAAAAAAGAAAAGAAAATAAATTTAAAGTAAAGTTTGCTTGGGCCATTCTTTTAATTGACATTCTTCAGGCCCAAGCATTTTACTCAAATACCCATCCGAAACATGCCTATACCTAGCCCAAAGCCCTCATTCCCCAAGACCATAAAAACGACGTAGTACGGGAGTGAAACTGTGTCGTTTTGAGTTCATATGCTTTAATAAATCATGGCCTTTCATCTTGTTTCATCTAACGGCTTAGAACACTTCTCTAATCTCGTTTAAGATTGTCTGAAATTTCTCAGAGACGGTCAATTCCCAAACACCCTTCATTCCATCTTCCCCCATCTCAGGAACCCTAATCCGCCGCCCTGAATTTCTTCATCATTTCCGTCCGGCGGCGAGCTCAAACTACCACCAAAATCCAACCATGCAACTATCACACCTCTATGAGCCCCAATCCACCACCATTTCTCCCCAAATCCTCGCCAAATCGGACCAGTTTCGAATCTAAAATCGAAGGAGAAGAAAATCTTTCAAGTCCTCAAGTTACTATGAATGATTGGGCTTGAAACGAGTATTGCTCGTTCGTTCTCGAAGGGAACATACAGTTAATACTAGTTTCGAGTCAATTCAAAGTCACCTGAGACTTATCAAGCTCTGTCAATGTGGCCATCGAGGTATTTTCTTTGTTCTTTCTCCTTTGTCTCCGTCTGTTTCATTTTTTAAACCGCCTTCTTCTGTTTCTTCTCTTATCATTCTTTTTAACGTTTAAGGTCATGGTTCTGAGTTTCCTTCCTCTTTAATTCAAGTTTGTTTTTTTAAGTTCATTTAGCGTATTATTGTTTTAGTATAATTTAATTGAAATAGTCGATTTAATTACTATTTCCGAGCTTCTCTAGTAAAATCTTTTTCTGAAAATTCAAGGGATGGTTTGCTTGAAAGATTCCTACCAAGTTCAGAATTTGAAAACCCAATTTGGGCTGTTAGTATACAGACTCATGGTTTGGGTTTGGTCTTGGATTAATTCAACCTTGGGTCAACTTTGACCCATATTTATTCTAGTTTATTAAGGTAAATAATAGCTGTTAAAGGGGTAGTTTAGGAAAATTAGGTATGGGAATATTTTGTAACTGCATTAGGAAGCTTCTAGGTAAGTGGGGAAGGGATCAGCTTGCAAAAGTGATTTTGAATTGGGGTTTGAACTGAATGAAAGAAATTTGGGGAAGGGGTAAATGACAATTAACAAAATCTTTACTTGTACCCTAACCCTCCTCTATAACAACCCCATTTACTAAAATTATTAGGGGGATCAGAGTGGAGAAAATAAAAAATGGCTAAAAATACCAACACTGATATTTTGAGGAATCAGAAGAAAGATACAAAAAATATATGAGAAAATACTGTTTCATTGAGGCTTTTTGGGTGATTCTTTGGATTTAAAAGTTGAAGCAATCAGTGATTTATTCTGGGCTCGGAATGGCTGGAAAGGACTGAGTCTCCTTGTTATCTAGCTTGTGTTATTGCTGATTGAGCATTACTTTTTTGTTGTTAAATACTTGTTGCCCCTGCTAGTTCCTTGCTGAAAATTCCTGACTTTCTTTTGTTTGCTCCAGGTATGTTTTGAGCTTTGAATGACAAGTTTATATGTAAATATGTAATTCATCATGGAATTCGAATGATAAATTTTGATTTTAGTGAATTCTCGGCCTTCTGTTCCCTCCATCTAACTGTAATAATTTAGGTTCTTATGTTCACTATATTACTGAGCTAAATCTTGTATACAAGTTGGGTTAATGGTTCAATATCATAGCTTCTGAGATTTGATTTGTGCATAAGTCAAAGTATTCGTGAATATCTGCCTACTTATAGCAAGGATCTAGATTTGTTTCATTATTTTTCCTTCGATTTAGCTTAAATTTGCTTCAGGCTTAGTTTGGTTTTCAGATTTTGGGCTTTGTATCACAATATTTTAGCACATTTTCTTCTATAGTTCGAGTGGGGCATTTGTGTTCTTGAAGAACTATGATTCAAACAATGAATTGTTGGTTTGACAAGTTACGAATCTTGCTAAACTATGTAAGGTTTTCACTGTTGTTGGTGAGGTCATAACTGGGATTCAAACTTCACGTAATGTGTTTATAATGTAGCCTATTTGAAATTGAAACATGAATTCTTATATCTTGTTCAATATTCAGGTTTCTTTTAGAAAGATAATGATCATTTAGGTGTGCTGCATTTTTTCATGTTTACCAGTTGTCATGTTCTGATCAGGGCTATTGGGCCCAGCTGACTTTTTGGGCCTCGTCCTTGAGGATTTTTGGAAATAAGGAATTGTTAAGCTTCTTTGTTTTCCTGGGCCTTCTTTTGAGCCCAATGCATCATTTAATTATTGTTACTAATGTTAGCTAATAGGGGCGGCCCAAACACTTGAAATCCCAATGCCTCTTTCTCTAGTAGTCACTTATTTCGGCCTTAAATCACATCAGTTCAATTATTTGTTGTAATAAATTCGAGGTGCGTCCTATTAGCCAAACACACGATTTATGGCCCTCAAAAGCTAATTTAGAAACCCTTTTGTTAGACTAATTTGAGGCGCGCCTTGCCAAACAAAATCTTTAAACCTGTGGCCCTTAATTAATTTTAATCCTTAGAAATCGAGGCGTGCCATTTAGTTGAACTTTCCATGGCCCTCACAAACTTGAAAACGCATAGTTGTTTTAGGTGCACTATTATAAAAATTACCTTCCTAAACTCGGGTGTGCATTTCAGGTAACCTAAATTCAAATATTAACAACTTTAAATAAAATGTGTCTCGGACTGCGGGTGCATTTCATGTGGCGTGGTCCAAAGACGTGTATTAGATGACATTGAAATCTTCCTTAAAATAATTAAAAGCGATTTTAAAGTTAAAATTCACATAGGTTTAAAAGTGTTTTAAAATCAGATAAATAGCCAATAATAACAGTTGATCTACCATGCTACAACCACAGAACTCAGGAATGCCTAACACCTTCTCTTGGGTTAATAGAATTCCTTACCCAAATTTTTGTGTTCGCGGACTGTAAAACAGAGTCAATCTTTCCTGGATTCGGGATGTAAAACCAGTGACTTGGGACATCATAAACTATCCCAAGTGGCGACTCTGAATATAATATAAATAATCCCGTTTCGATTGTCACTTTAAGTTGGAAAAAACTCCCCTTATACCTATTGGGGTGTAGGAAAAAGGAGGTGTGATAGCACCATCGGAATTGAAGGAGTTGAAGAAGCAGTGATCGCAGCAAACTCAACCTTACACAACGGTAGGAAGAGCGGCGCTAAAACTTTTACCTGAATAGTGGCATCGGGGTCGATTTTTCACAGGGAGCTTGGAAAGGAGTTGCATATTTGTATAGACTAAGAATGCGTTTGTGCTTCTAATTGCACTTCTAACATTTTTGGGTTATCTTTTATCAACTACTATTATCGATTAAGGGTAAGACTAAATTATGCTAAAGAGATATTTTCTAAGTTGTAATTAAGATAGAGAAAGGCACTAGGGTCATGGCATCACCTAGGTGGTTAACTAACGGGTAGAAACTACTAATAATAGATTGAAATATTTGGGATCAGTGTTATAACCGTTGCACAATTGTACCCACTCTCACACCTCTCGGTAGAGAGACGATTTTGCCCAAGTGACTCTCTCGAGACCAATTGGGTAGGCCAATTAGACCAAGCAACTAGGGTTCAAGTAGGGTGATTACTCTCTCGAGATTTAACACGTTAATTGGGACTACCATTTCTCATGGGTCCATCCCAATTCCTTGTTGGGTCAATTTTGGGGTCATAGACTCTCTTTCTCAAGAAGGGTCAAAACCCACTAAGCTAGAATCAATATTTGCAACCACTAATCCTTAATTAAAGCATAAAATTTACCCAAATAACAAACACCCAATATCAATCTATCATTAAGAAGCAACACCCATCAATTACCTATACTAGGGTTGAGCCACAACCGTAGCTAATGGGTTTAGCTAGACATAAATTAAGAAGAAATAGAAGAAGAAACAACCATATTAATTAATTGCTAATGTTAAACTATAATAATCTATGATGAAATATGCTAAAAATGCCCAAAATAGGCTAAAACATATGCCTCACGAGCGTAGCAGCTGTTCAGAATCTAAAACTTGACCTAAAAATGGTAAAATGTCATATTTATACCGGGCTGGAAAAGCTGGACTAAAATACCCCTACGGGGTCAGCGCGGACCGCACAAAAAGCTAGCGCATCCGCGTAGGCTCTTGTACTTGTAACTATCTCTTCTCTGAAGTTGGGAGCGCAGACCGCGCAAGAAGGTAGTGCGGCCGCACTGGACGACGGGCACGGACCGCGATAAATGGAGTGCGGCTGTACTGGAGGACGGGCGTGGATCGCGTATAAATGGAGCACGGCCGCGTGGAAGGAATTGGGAAAAAACATCATCTCTCTGAATCTCATCCACGCAGACAGCACAGATTTGTAGCGCGACCGCGTGGGATTTGCCTTGAAATTTAGAGCCTCTGAACTTTACTGGCGCGGATCGCGTAAAAAGGAGCGCGGACCACGCCGGACTCCCTTGAATAACCCAGTCTCTGAATCTCCTAGCGTGGCCACATGGCAAAATAGTGCGGTCCGCACCAGGTCTTCTTGTTCCCCACTTCACTTAATCTTTGACACTTGGCAGGTTTCACTCCGTTTTGAGCCGATCTTTGACATTTGTCATCTTGTCACTCAAACCTGCAATCAAGTGCAGCTTGTAAGCATTTTGGGACTATTTTGTGGAAATTCATAACAAAAGCAATAGCAAGTAGGGGTATTATCATGTTAAAATCCAAACTTATCAACTCCCCCAAACTTAAACGTTTGCTTGTCCTCAAGCAAACAAAATAAGACCTGCCCTTAAAAAGGCAATCCAAGAATTTCCAGCCATCCTAAAGTAACCTCAACAGGCATCAATTGGGACTAACAATTGCCCTCAATATGAATGCATTATTAACACATTTTAAGCTTTTGAAAACTATGGATCAAGTGTGACACAAGAGCATTAAGGGTTGACTCATTTCATCAAAGAGCTTTTCTCAAATACCTTGGTCATTGTGGAACCCAAACTCACATATCCTCAACTCTCCCTAAGCGAACCTCACCTTTTAGAGTAATGACACACAAACCGAGGTTGATGGACTTTTCGCTCATTTCTCTCACAAAGAAGGTAACAAGTCCGAATCTAGGTACCATATGCTTGCCCCTTATGTAAGTATCCACTAATGTAGGTTCCATTCAACTCAAGATCATATAGGGATTTTGTGGAGTCATTATAAAGGCTTTTGGGTAAGGGTGGGATATGTTTTTGTTCAAGTGGTTTCAATCTTCCCTTAAGCACTTCTTTTGATTCATTTTGGCACAATTTCTTGACTCATTTGAGTAGTCACCTCTTTTTCAAGGGGTTAGAGAGACACACTGTCACTCTTTTTTATGCAATTCAACACATTTCTCCTTTTTCTATTTTTTTTTCACACCCTTTTTCGCTTTTGTTTTCTTTGAATCCCCTTTTTGACCTTATTCAATTTGGTCTTTCTTTTTGTCTTGTCTTTTCTTCCTTTTTCATTGCCTTCCTTTTCTTTTGCTTTTGTATCTTTTACCATATTGTTTCATTTCTTGTCTCTCCCCTCCAAACTTAGACATTTTCCATTTACTCAAGGGAAGATTTGGGTGCCAAGAGAGGATATCATTAAGAACGGGTATAGGCTTATAGCTTTGGTTCTTGAAAGAAGAAGTTTTAGGGCTCAAAAGGGTTAACTAGGGATCATTTCATTGGTAGGTCATGGAATTGTTCAATCTTAGCATTTTGGATCAAGGAGAGCCTATAATCACTTCTTAAGCCAAATTTCACCTAGGTTTTCGCCTAACAAATATTCGGGGCAAGTTCTAGACCATTGGCACGGGACTTAGACTCACAGTTCAAATTCTCACTACACACACTCAAGGATTGATAAAGACATCGAGTCGAGGGCCCACAACGACGTTAGTTACGATTCAAGAGGACAATGGTCCAACACAACCACATGATGATTGTTTGGCCAACACAAGAGTCTTGAGGCCACAACTTTCACCATCCTTAACATAACATTATGTCTTTGACCATGGGATCAAAGGCAAATGTGTTAGGCCCAAGTGAGGCTTGCCTGAGGTTCCCTTAACTACAAAATATCGAAATCAAAGAAGAAAAATAAAAAACATACTCAAACCTTTAAGAAGGTTGTCACGTCATCTATCATTGGGAAGAGTCACCCGGTTCGCACAACACTCTACCCTTGGAAAGAACCGTGGCATTAAGAAAACCAAGGGCTTATTGAAAATTCCAACACCAAAACAAAAGGCTACGATCCTAACTACCAAGCTAAAAATGAAATTTTTTAATGAAAATAGAAAAACCGAATGAATATATATAATGGGGAGTAGAATATACAACGGGGATGAATATATACATAAAGTAGAGAAGTAACCAAAATCAGAAGTTATATACAGGTCAACTATCAAATCTAAAAACATAAACTAAAAGTCAAATATATACAATCATCCAAATGTATCAAAAACAAAATAGTAGGGTGCACCCCCACGAATAAGAGTTGGCATTGTCCCCAATGCCAACTACCAAAATAAGCATAAAAACAGAGAAAGGATATAGAGTGGCTCCTCAAGCCTGATCCGTCGGCATGGGTTGATCAGTGGTCCCCTTGTCCTCTGTACTGGTGGGAACCTCAGACTGGTTCTCGGCCTGCTACTGCTCTGCTGCTAGGACAAGGTTCGGGTCATGGACCGGCTGAACATCTGGTGGAGCACTGGAGGTACCCTCATGAACCTGTGCCACCTCTATCACAACACCCTCAGTGATAGGAAGCTTCCTCTTCTTCCTTGGGTGCCTAGGCTCCTCTTTCTGTTGTGGCTGAGCTGCTGCTGGATCTAAAGATGGTTCCCCCAATAGCAATTCTAATGGCATCTGGTCTGCCAAAAGCTTGTCCACATCTGCTCGCAGCTTCTTTACCAACTCAAGAGACGCCCTTGACTTTCTCATCTTCTTATGTTCCTTGGCAAGCTCCTTCAAAGCCTTGCCATGCGAGGCTATCACCATAGTCAAGGTGACCTGGGTCTCCAAAATCTTCTCCTAGTTGGCCAGGAGCTTCTTCAATGTCTCCTCAATGGAAGGAGGAATCTGAACTGTGGCTGGTGTTGACTGTTCCTCAACTGTAGTAGCCAAGGTGGACAACTTGGATGTCGCAGCTGACATCCAGTTGTTCAAACTGGCTAGAGACTGACTGAGCTGGTGGGCAGTGAACCGGTGAGTTTTCAATGAAGGGACTACCGGGTCAGCTGAAGTAGAAGGGCCAGCTACAGAAGAAGGACCCAGGGGCAAAGTCTCACCGGCAGTAGTAGCAGGGATGGTGGATGGCTCAGTAGAAAGCTCGATCACAGCTGGCTCCTCAAACTGGCTGGGTGGTTTAGAGGTGGGTGGCTGATACTTTTTGGACTTTGGGTTGTCGGAACCAACTGGCTATACCCTGAATAAGGGGCCACCGGTTTTGCCTTGACATCAAAACGCTTTTTCTTCACCTCCAAACCCCTAAAGTACATGGACAAAGTGTTCGAGAAGGGGTAGTTTGTGTTGGTCTCCTGTCCGACCACAGAGATCACCCTCGAGATGATGTTGCCCACATTGAGAGGAAGCTCGGCCATGATAGATGCCACTAGAACAGTTCGGGAAAGAGGAAATGAGTGATCATGTATGGAGGGATCAAGTCTACTACAAATGAACGTCAACCAACCCTTGGCTTCAAAATTGAAAGTGTTCCGCAGAATCCTCTCCCCCGCCTTCAACCATTATGGAACAGTGCCTGGGGCTGCCAAGTACTCGGCCAACCCAGGACGCACCTCCTCACCCATTGCTAGCTTCACTAATTATTCGGATTTGTCCTCTTCTTTGAACCCCAAATATTCATTAAATGACTTCCCATCAAAAACCACCATTTTGTCCCGCACCTTCGTTGTCTTTGTGTCCTTAACCACATGAGAAACATTGCAATAGAACTTTTTTACCATATTCTCATTGGCATCAATACATCTCTCCTTGAAGAAGCCCCAGCCATCTCTAGTATGGAATTTCTCTTGCACCTTTGGGTTGAGAGGTAGAAGATCATTGTCAATGAATTGTCTCTCTGGGATCAACTTTCTCACGGGCCACCACTCTCTAAATTTGTAGAATGCTATCTCACTCACAAATCTGTCTGCCCAGGCTTCAAGTTTTCTGGTTCGATCAACTCCCCCAACTTGAGGCTCACACTCCTCACCATATCCTGCACTCTCCCTAGATAATGAAGTTGTGGGGGAGGTAGAGTATTGTTCTTCACTTCTTTCTACAGACTCATCAGACGAATCCAAAACTACGTTGACCGGTCTTTTGGAGGTGGGTGAAGGTGAAGGAGTGTCATGTAATTGGAGTAGGTCAGTGATGTGAGTGGGGGCTGATTCTGAGGTGATGCTCCGGGATGGTGCATACTCACTCCCCAAAGATGGGAGGCAGCTCTATCAGTAACTCATATCAACTTACAGGTCTTTTTTATGCTCTCCCGAACCTAGGAAGTGAGTTTAACAATCCTCTTTCCCTTACCCCCTCGGGAGGAATCACCTCTCCCGGGTTGTTTTTGTTCTTTACCTCCTCGTTTCTTAATCGTGATCTGCAAAAAATACACATCTAACATTGTTAGTTTAAGCACATGCAGTGAATTGGATGAAATAGTTGAATTCATAATATAGAAACAGTGAAGCAGAACAAGGGGCGTGGACTGCGCAAAAGAGTCATGCGGTCCCGCTTGGGTATAGCGGACCGTATAAAACTGGAGCGCGGCCGCGCTTGAGCAACGACCCCAAGTTACCTCTTTGAATCTCCCAACACGGTCCACACTGATTTGGACCGTGGCCGCGTTGGTCCAGCACGGACCATACAAAAATGTGATGCGGACCGCGCTGGTAACAATTAGCATACACAAAAAAAAGCGGCGCAGAACGCGCAGAAAGGACGCGCGGCTGCGCTGGGCCTAGGGTTTTAACTGAGTTAGGGATTTTTCATTTAAGTCTATTTTTGATCAATTTATGGGTCCTAATTGTCCTACTCAATTAACCATATTTGAATTCATGCCCAATGTTCACAATTTACACACAAAATCTAACCTAATAATTAAACCTAAGGAAAATGAGAAGAAATTAAGAAGTTATACTACTAGGAAATGAACAAAATTAATATTAACACTTAAGTAATGATCAATGTGAGAAAATGTTACCAGGAGTTTGAAGATTTAGATATCGATGCAAGCACAAGGGCACGCTCAGATGAACAGTAAAATTTTGGGCTTAGGAGATCAATTTTGCGAAAAGTTTTAACTGAAGCCCTAATGCCCTATTTATAGAAAAGATTGTGGTACCCATCACCTACCTACCAGTACGGCCACACAACAATGGATATGGACCGCGTTGGATTTCCATCCTTTGCATTGAACTGGGCTGCCCACGCGGACCGCATTGATTTGTTACGCGGTCGCATGGGAAACTTTAGAGAACATGACATTTGGGTCCTCCCAGTGCGGACCGTACAAAAGTGCTACACGGACCGCACTGGAAACTTCAGAGACTCACACTTCCTTCCACTAGCCCGCGCGGACCGCACTGTTTTGTAGCGCGACTGCATTGGCCAACTTCAGAGACTTGACATTTTTTTACTTTTGTTCTGCACTGGTTCAACATTATCCCTGTAACATCTCACAAACCATTAGCTCAAAAATCCTAGTCTACAAAGAAAATCAAAGAAATAGAAAAAGAATGGGTTGCCTCCCAAGAAGCGCTTGATTTAACATCGCGGCACGATGCATGTTACCATTATATCACTTCAAATGAATGAGTGCCACCATGTGGCTATCATCAATCTTTCCCAAATAGTGCTTGACACGATGCCCATTGACCCGGAATACTTCACCATTCTTGTTTTTGAGACCAAGAGCACCAAAAAGAGTCACAAATACCACTTCAAAAGGACCACTCCATTTAGATTTGAGCTTCCTCAGAAATAACCTTAACCGGGAATTGAAAAGAAGAACCATATCGCCCTACTTGAATTCTTTACCCCGAGCATACTTGTCGTGAAGGTACTTCATCTTGTCCTTATACAAGGATGAGCTGGAGTAGGCATGAAATCTAAACTCATCAAGTTCGTTCAATTGCTCCACTCGGAGATTGGCTGCAACATCCCATTCCAAGTTCAACTTTCTCAATGCCCACATAGCCTTGTGTTCTAGTTCCACTGGGAGATGGCAAGCCTTACCAAACACCAGCCGATATGGCGACAAACCAATCGGAGTCTTGTAAGCCGTCTGATAAGCCCAAAGAGCATCATCCAATTTCTTCGACCAATCGGTCCTATTAGCATTTACCATTTTGGACAAAATACTCTTTATTTTCCGATTTGAGACTTCCACTTGACCACTAGCTTGTGGATGATAGAGGGTGGTCACTTTTTGGTTAACTCCATATTTAGAAAGCAATGAGTCGAAAGTCTTGTTGCAAAAATGGGGCCCCCCATCACTAATGATAGGACGAGGGGTTCCAAACCTAGTGAAGATACTCTTTTTAAAGAATGTCACGACACTTAGGGCTTTATTATTGGGAAGAGCCACAGCTTCAACCCACTTTGACACATAGTCCACCGCCACAAGAATATACGTGTTCCCACAAGAGCTCACGAACGGGCCCATGAAATCAATGCCCCAAACATAAAAAATATCTACCTCGAGAATTGTATTGAGAAGCATCTCATCCCTTTTTGAAATTCCACCGGCTCTTTGGCATGCATCACATCTCTTCGCCAAGTCGCTAACATCTTAAAACAACGTCGGCCAATAGAAGTCGCAACTCAAAACCTTTGACGCCGTCCTCACTCCTCCATGATGGACACCATAGGGCGAAGAGTGACAAGGCTCCAATATGTTCATTTGTTCACTTTCCGGTACATATCTTCTTATCAACTTGTCCGTACAAATTTTAAACAAATATTGATCATCCCAATAAAAATCCAAGCTATCCCACTTGAGTTTCTTCCTTTGGTTGGAAGAGAGCTCGCAGGGGACATTACCGGTCACAATGAAGTTGGCGATGTCTGCGGACCAAGGTATGTCACCCATAGAAATGGAAAGAAGCTGCTCGTCGGGGAAAGTATCATTTATCTCAACACCATTGCTTGGTCTCCCCTCTTCCTCTAGCCGGGACAAATTGTTTGCGACTTGATTCTTGCTTCCCTTCTTATCCACAATCTCTGGATCAAATTCCTAAAGGAGTAGCACCCATCACATCAACCTTGCTTTTGAATCCTTCTTTGTCATCAAATACCGGAGGGCTGCATGGTCCGTGTGTATGATCACCTTCGCCCCCATAAGATAAGGGTGAAATTTCTCCATCGCAAACACAATATCCAATAGCTCCTTTTCCGTCACCGTGTAGTTTCTTTGGGCCTCATTCATCGTTTTGCTAGCATAATACACATGATGGAACATTTTGTTGATTCTTTGGCCAAGCACCGTACCTACCGCCACATCACTCGCATCACACATAAGTTCAAATGGAAGTTCCCAATTAGGTGCGGTGATAATAGGAGTTGTGGTCAACTTGTGTTTCAATAGCTCAAAAGACTCCATGAACCTCTCATCAAAGACAAACTTGACATCCTTTTCCAATAATTTACAAAGCGGCTTCACAACTTTCGAGAAGTTCTTAATGAATTGCCGGTAGAACCCGGCGTGACCAAGAAAACTCCTCACCCCTTTGACAGAAGTAGGGGGAGGGAGCCTTGAGATCACCTCAATTTTTGCCTTATCGACTTCAATTCCATGTTTTGTGATTTTATGACTCAATACAATACCCTCTTGCACCATAAAGTGACATTTCTCCCAGTTGAGTACAAGATTGGTTTCTTCACATCTTCTCAACACCTTATCCAAGTTTACTAGGCATTCCTCAAATGAGTCCCCCACCACGCTGAAATCGTCCATGAAGACCTCCAAGATATCCTCCACCATGTCGGTGAAAATTACCATCATACATCTTTGGAAGGTCGCCGAGGCATTACAAAGTCCAAATGGCATTCTCGAGAAAGCGAATGTGACATACGGACATGTAAAGGTTGTCTTCTCTTGATCCTCCGGGGCAATGAGAATTTGATTGTACCCCGAGTAGCCATCTAGAAAATAATAAAAATCCCGGCCCGCAAGACGATCGAGCATTTGGTCCAAGAATGGTAGAGGGAAATGATCTTTTCTCGTGACCTTGTTGAGCTTTTTATAATCCATACACACTCTCCAACCCATAACCGTCCGAGTAGGAATCAACTCATTGTTGGTATTAGTAACGACCGTCATTCCACCCTTCTTTGGCACACATTGGACCGGAGAGGTCCATGAACTATCCGAGATTAAGTAAACCACACCGCGTCCAACCACTTGATAACCTCTTTCTTTACCACCTCTTGCATAGCTTCAATTAATCTTTTTTGATGTTCAAGAGAAGGCCTTGCATCCTCCTCCAAAATGATCTTGTGCATGCAAAAAGCGGAGCTTATACCCTGAATATCCGCCAATGTCCATCCAATCACCCTCTTGCGCTTTTGTAAAACCGCCAAAGTGGCGTCAACCTACACGTTAGTCAAGCAAGGTGAAAGAATAACAGGCAAAAGTGAAATTAGGGCCCAAGTATTCATACCTAAAGTGAGAAGGAAGTGTTTTCAACACCAACACCGGCAGCTCCTCAATAGATGGCTTGGTTGGAGGAGTTTTGCGATTCTCAAGATCCAAGGATAACTTCCTAGGCTCATAAGAGTATGAGCCCATACCATGAAAATCGTTTACACATTCAATTCTCCCGGCATCATCATTAGCATCCATGTTCAAAAGCACAGCTTCAAGTGGATCTTCAACATTAATCATTGCACTTGTGTCATCCACTATCACCGCCGTGACAATGTCAACAAACGAGCACACCTTGGTGCTATATGGTTTCCTCATAGACTTGCACACATGGAACACCACCTTTTCATTGCCAACACGGAAAGTCAACTCTCCCGCCTTGACATCGACTAAAGCCTTACCCATAGCTAGGAAAGGCCTTCCAAGTATAATTGGGATTTTGAAGTCCACCTCACAATCTAGTATCACAAAGTCAGCCGGCAAGATGAATTTATCAACACGAACAAGGACATCATCAATTATATCCAAAGTCTGCTTCATTGACCTATCCGCCATTTAGAACCTCATTGAAGTTGGGCGAGGTTGTCCGATTCCCAAAGTCTTGAAGACCGAATATGGCATTAAGTTTATACTCTCCCCCAAGTCACAAAGGGATTTTGCAAAGTCGGCACTTCCAATGGTACACGGGATAGTGAATGCGCCGGGGTCCTCAAGTTTTGGAGCCATAGAATGTACAATTGCGCTCACTTGATGGGTCATCTTGACTATCTCACACTATTGATCTCTTTTTTTTAACCAAATCCTTTATGAACTTTTAGTACCCCGGCATTTGCTCGAGTGCCTCCACCAAAGGCACATTGAATAGTCCAACTCTTCATCATCTCAATAAATTTCTTGAATTCGTTGTCACCCTTTTGCTTGGCCAACCGTTGAGGATAGGGCGGAGGAGGCCGAGGCAAGGGTGCCTTGGCTTTGGGTACCGCCGGCTCGGGCATATCAATCACGTGTTCCCTAGATAGGTTTACGACCTCTTGTGTCTCCTCCTCAACCTCATGAATATCAATCTGCACATCATTTCTCACACTTGGTTCAACCACGTCTTCAACCCCTAAAGGCATATCATCATCACGCAACTCATCTTCATCAACCATAACTTGTTTTCCTCTTGAGGCATGCACATCACCGCCTCTTCCACTTCGCGTTGTCACTGCCATCACATAATTGTTTTGCCCACCCTTAGGGTTTACTGCCATGTCACTTAGTAGAGCACCCTTTGGGCGAGTATTTAGAGATTGAAAATTTGACCAAGTTTCACCTCCATGTTACGGATGGAGGTGTTGTGTGAAGCCAATTGAGCATCGAAGTCATGGTTCTTCTTCATCATTTGCTCAAACATAACTTTAATTCTCCCAAATTCATTTCCTGAAGAACAACACAATTCAGATTTCTTAAAATTGCAAGAACTAGAAATAGATCGGAAAATACAATTCCTAAGTAATAAGTTTAGCTTA